>PVKZ01002034.1:0-202500 GCA_004027375.1 Macroglossus sobrinus
GTGCCTCAGTGTTCTGCTTAAAAATGTATCTGTATTTCAGATCTTCCCAGATTAGCTATATCTTGTCTCATCTCCTTCTCAGGGACAGTGATCTATCAAGTCTTCCCTTTTCTCCAAATGTGCACCTTTTCCTTCTCAATGGATTCTTTTCTTCAGAATGCAAATCTGCTCTAATTTTTCTAATAAGAAACTTTTGTCCTGCATGTCCCTCTACCTTCCCTCTGGCTATTGCTCTACTTATACATTCCTTCAGATTTATTGTGTGTGCTCTTTTTTACTGCCTCAGTTCCAACATGGCTCTACCCATTAAAATATTGACTCCGATCCAATTAACTAAAGCCATTCTTGGGAAAATCAGCAACAAATCCGACATTTTCAAAATCTATATTCTTTAACAGAAAAATGCAAAGCAATTAATTTATGAGTATTATCAAGTTTTGCCCCTCTCCAACCAAAGGTTTCTAGTTTTACCCTTCTCTGTGTTGCTTATCTTCCCTCTAAATGGGGTTCTCTCTTGCAAATGAGCTTCTTTGGGATTTTATCATGGAGGGTCAGGAAGAAAGAGGCAGGAGTATAGGATAAAAGACAAAGACTTAAAAGATGGTAGAGGACATTCAAGAGAACATTTTTAAGGGTACCCAAAGAGTAGTTATACTGAGAGTAGATCAGACAGAAAGTGAGAAAGTTAAGAAATTTGAGTGCAGTTATAAATTTTCTCCATAATATCAGACAATGGGAAACTAAGTTGCTTTAAAATTACTTTCATACTGCTTGAAAACTACTTTTTATTATGACACGTCACAGAGAGTGGACAATTGTTATACTTAGTTTACCTGATTTATCATCATTTAACATGTCTAATTAAACCCTCTTCCTTGAAGGTCTCTATTTTCTTCAGTCCTGTAAGTTTCTTGGACCTCATTTTACATTCCTGGCATCCTTACTAATATCATGTATGAAGAACTTCTCCTCTTTTCTGTCCAAGAAAGTCCATGATTAGGGACTGACTTCAATTCTTTCCCCTCCCCACCAAAGCCATCCTCACCCTCCACTGAGAAGATACTTGCTATGGGCTGAATTACGTCTCTACAAATTTGTATGGTGAGGTCCTAAACTCCTGTATCTTGAAATGTGACTGTATTTGGAGATAAGGTCTTTAAAAAGATGATTAAGTTAAAAATAAGTCTTCAAGGAAGGCCTTAATCCAATCTGGTGCTACAAGAAGAAATTTAAACACTCAGAGAAACATTAGGAACATACAAGTACAGAGGAAAGACCAAGTGAAGACACAGCAAGGAGAGGCAGGCCTCAGAATGAAATGAAACCTGCAGACACCTTGATCTTGAACTTCTAGACTCCAAATTTTGGGAAAAAAAATTTTTATGGTTTAAGCCACCTAATCTGTGGTATTTTGTTACAGCAGCTTTGGCAATAGAGTAAGTATTTGTTTTGGTGTTAGACCAAATAAAGAAATATTAAGATCCTTTTGAAGTCTAGTCCTGTTTCTATATTCTGAGATAGAACCTCATGATATTAAAAATGAAAATTTTCTAGAGATCATTTAGTCAAGTAGTGTTTCATTTCTGTGAATGTCACTAGATTCCTTTGCAAAACTTATGAAACCCAGAGTCCCTTCCTCCACATAGTGAACATGACAACATACACATAACTTTGCAAAATTTTTATTTTATATCATTAGAAAGTAATTTTCTTCATATAGGCAGAGTATCTTTTAAAAAATACTTTATAAATAATTCTTTCTCACTTTCATTTTTCAGGGAAAAAAATTAAAAGTCACTTCCTAAAATGAAATAGAAATGAATTGTAGTGTGGAAATAAAAAGAAAACTAATCTGGCTCAACAGTAAATTTCATTAAAAAACCTGATTAAGAAGTTTTAGTTTACTTTAACATAGCAGTATGTTGGATATTCAATAGAAATGTGACTTTGTTGTAGTCTGGGGCAAGAGGTAGTGAAAAAATCTAGCAATGCCAATTTAGTCAAAATTAGAATAACCATTATTCTCTTTGCCAGTCAAAGATAGAACTGTGTGAAGAAACAAAGCATTCTCCAACACTCTTTGGAGAAATTCTAGTCACATCATTTCCTCCAGTCAATAAGGTCACCTTTGGCAAGTACTGCATCACTGATCCTGTCTATTTCAGCAAGAAAATAAAATAAATCCATATTTCAATGTTAAGGTCATTGGAGCTAGGGTAACTTTCAAAATAGTTTTTCAGCACTTTGATACATCAAAAGATTTCTGCCAATGGATAAAAAGACAAGACTGTCACTCTCAACTCCACGCTCTAGAAGTACTTTGCCTGGAATTGGAAAGTTTATATATTTGTCAGCTTCTGTCCTCTCACAGAATGAAAAGTTAGCTAAAAGTGCTCCTTTTCAGCAGTATTCACAGGCAATGGAAAGGACTTAAATCAGAAGATCCGCCTTATTCATTGGACCAAAATAACTGCCAAGTGAGCCAATCCATAAATGCACTTCGCTCTGTCAAGTTTTTCTGTAACTGGGCTTTCCCATTCTCTCAAATGAAGTAAAACTGCTTAAATTTTACTCAAACACCTTAAAAGGCAGCAAACTCCTTGGTACTCAAAAACTTTGTTATACTTGAATTTGTGACAAAACTTCTTGAAAAGACAATAATTTAAAAATCTGGCTCTGAGGAAATTGGTGTCTTTCATCACAGTAAACAAGATTCTTTTCAAGACTGCTGGCTGGTCTTTGACACCAATGAATCCTCATGTCAAAAGCAATGAGAAGTCATAATTATGTGACTTCTCCAAAGCAGGACATCCAGATGGATAGCCAAGCCTGTTTATGCTTCATGGGGCACAATAAACTAAGTTGGTTTTTTTCACTCTTTTTCACCAGGCTCTCTTAGTGAAGAAAATTCTCACCATTTTGAAAGTATGTATGGTCATGGACATTTCTAAAGTGATTCAGAAATTAGAGCTTTTTTTGATAGTTTTAATGTGCACATAAATAAAAAAATCTGTCAGCACAGAAAAACAACAGTAGTATTGTATAATAAAAGGAAAATGACAAAATTGTGAATTCCTCCTATTTCAGGCTATTAGAAGAAATGTCAGCATCTCTGATGTGCATGATGTCATTTGTTAAATATATTGTTTCAATTTTCTTCTATGGCTTCAACCACAAACTAGCTCAAAAATTTCTAGTGAAAAAGACAATACCAAGTATTTCCAATTTTATGTGGCTTCTTGTGCTTAGTAATGTCATGAGTGAAATCTTATCTATTGAAAACTATGTAAAGCCACAAATCTTACCCCTATGTCAAAGAATCATCAGGAAAGAGATAGCATGTGCTCATTAACATTCTCTTCTCAACAACCATTTGGCATTGGCCATCTTCCCTCTCTCCCTCTCAGACTCTCACAGCACCCAGTGATAACGGTGTGACAATGGTGCTTATGCCTATTCAAGTCATTCTGCCATTGCTCACACTGTGTGTTATGTTTGCCAGTACATGCCAAGGTATCTTCTTCTAATCTCAAAGGAAATATCTGCACCAATTGGGTTTTTTCTACTGCTGCTGCTGCCACCACAGCTCCTGGAGCTACTACTCCTCCCAGCTCAATGCAGAAGCTACTGCCACAGCCACTAAGGGCTGAAAACAATCTAGAGAAAAGCTGTATTCTTTGTTGAGGTGAATGAATTCCTTATGTCCTTGCTCTTAAGTTACACGTGTGCTCTCAATACTCACCAGTGCTGAGTGGCTACAGCCTCTCAGCTTTATCTGAACCTCTAGAGCTCAGACATGAACACTAAGAGGTTGAGATAGAGAACTATCTCAGTAATACATGATATTCAGCCACATATATGTGGCTCATTCTCCAAATATCTGTTCATTTCCCTAAAACTTCTTGATATGCCTGCCTAGTCCTATGGGCCATACAATTTGGATCCAAGCAAGATGTCATGCTGTGTTGTTAACCTGGTTTGGAGTTTATTTCCTAGTTGACTCTTCCCATTCACTGCTCGCTGATTTCAATTTAACACTATCAGGAAAATGTTCTATCAGCAGCTATATTTTACTGGGCTTTAGACAAATGTTTCAGCTATCTCCATAAATAATGACATTGAATAACAGGGTATTAGGATACTGTATCTACCATTCTCTCTCTCTCTCTCTCTCTCTCTCTCTCTCTCTCTCTCTCACACACACACACACACACACACACACACACAATCACAAACGTATTTGTTCTCACACTTATAATTGAACTAGTTCAAATTTTTTAATCATCTTGGCCACAATCATGACAGAGAACTGCTCTACTTCCTAAGGTACTATTTCAAGGAACAACAACTATTATCAGATAATTAAAATTCACCTCTCTCATCCTTCATATCCAACATTTTACTTCAACTCTTTATTTGACATTTCTTTCAAATCTATTCTCTTCAATCTTTTACATTCCATCCTTATTTTTATCACTGTTTGCCTGGATATTACAATGACCAGTTAGGTCTCCCTGCCTTTCTCATTATCTCCTTTATTTCCATCTTCTACATTGTTTCCATAAATTTTCTAAAGCTGGTAACTTCAGTTTTTTTTCCTTTGTCATCTTTATCCTTATAGTCTTGAACAGCACCTTGTATACAGTAGCAACACAATAATTATTATCCCATAAGTAAAAAAAAAAAAATTCTTCAAAATCAAATGCTCAGCCAATACAGACACATTCACAAATAAATTTTGAATTCATTAGTCTTGCTTAGTAGACTTTCTGATACTGAGTTGCCACAATCAGCCATGACTGCTCTTTTCCCTATGAACTGGAAATACTTCTAATGCATCCAGAAGTTCCCAGTTTCCAAATTGGATACCTAGAAGAACATTTAGGTATAGGGACTGAGCTAGGAGATCTATTCTGCTCTACCACTATGAAGGCAGCTCCTGAAGAGGGACTGTGATTCACAAAAGATAGAAAAAGAAACATTATACATGTACATTTCAAAACAACCTACTTTCTCCTGGCCCAATGCATTAAAAAAAAAAAAGACAGCAACTTACATAGTACCTGATCCTCAAAATATGGAAAACAGCTGCCATCCAGAATGAAGATGGAGCTCCAAGGCAGCAGGTTCCTTTCATTCATTAATGGTAGACTTTTTTGAACAAGCAGGAGGGAAGCATGGCAGTGCCGTAAAAGATCCTCAGAATAAAATGAAATAAGTCCTTATTGTATTCATTATTTACTTTACCATCATGACTCCTATTAAGGAATAATCCTCCTTAGAAATGCAGAAACCTTATGTTCTTTCTGGCTCTATTGTAAGAGAATTATATTCCCTCCAGGAATGATAAATAAGAGGTTTTTTTACCTTGGACCATATATTAAACTTTGCTTTAGGTTATGTACTGCTGAATCAGATTTTGAAATACTCTGTAACTGCTGGGCACTTTTTAGTCAGTTGAGCTGGGGCTGAGCAACCAGAATGCAAAAGCTACACTAGTAGCTAGAAGCTACAAGTATAAAGACCACTTATGCTCCCAGTTCCTAGTATCTATCAACAAGCATAACATTTATTTTATAGATTGAAAAGGAATGGGGAACTTTG
This sequence comes from Macroglossus sobrinus, assembly GCA_004027375.1. NCBI lineage: Eukaryota > Metazoa > Chordata > Mammalia > Chiroptera > Pteropodidae > Macroglossus > Macroglossus sobrinus. Next base: position 5,605 of record PVKZ01002034.1, read on the forward strand.
CAGTCAGGGCATTAGAACAGAGATGAGACAAGGGAATGACATGGTGTCTATCTTTGGGATTATTTCAGAACTTCTATGGACAGAGAGATTCTGGCAGAATATGAAAATACCTTCAAGTTCTAGGCACAAGGAAAGCTGCTTTGGACCCAGGTGACAGGTGAGGCACAAAGAAAGGAAAGTAACCATTCCTTATATGTATTAGTCAGTATTTTAACATCTCCCAAAACAACAAAAACAATGACAGTTAGAAATAGAGAGACATATAATAAAAATTATTATAAGAAATTGACTTGCAGGATTATAGAGGATGGGAAGTCCCACATTCTGCCACCTGCAGACCAGAGACTCAAGAAAGCTAGTGGTGTAGTTCAAAGGCCTGAGAGCCAGAGAGTCAACGGTACAGATTTCAGTCTTAGTCTGAAGGCCTGAAAACCAGGAGGAGTTCCAAGGGCAAGAGAAGACCACTGTCTCAGCTCAAGTAGTCAGGTACTCAAGTAGTAAATTTAACCATCCTCTACCTTTGTGTTCTATTCAAGCCCTCAGTAGATTGACTGATGCTCACCTACACTGAGGAGGACAATCTGCTTTACTCTAAATCCACCAATTCAAATGTTAGTCTCTTCCAGACACACCCTCACAGACACACTCAGAAATAATGTTTAACAGATATCTGAGCATCTCATGGCCTAGTCAAGCTGACATATAAAAATTAATCATCACATCATACTTCACACAGAACCATAAATTGCTCAGGAGTCCTGAGGATTAGAAGTTTAGAACCAACTAATGTACATGTTCATAATTATTAAAACCAGATTTTTTTAACATCACTTATTGTTGTTTGATCCTATTTCCTACTACTTCTTTCTAAATGTTACCATCAAAATATATTGGTTCCCCCAAAGTTTTTCAGTTACTTTTCCCCTTGAACAGTATTCATGGCAGTATATCATTTTTTTTTTCAACATACTGTATAGTAAGGTTTCAGAGCACAAAGAGATTAAGAAGTAACATGGAAAGACTGAGGCTCCTGGATACTACTTGCTAGGTGCCAGCCAAGGCAGATCATTCCTCAGTAATTCTAATCAAATTACACTATTCTCCCACATTTTAGAAAGTCCCTGCCCACACACATACATTCCACCATGGCCTCCACATTGTCAAGTGGCATGAGATCTTTTATGCATGAGAAAGCCATTCAAACACTCATAAAGGGCACTACAAGACTTCAAGTATCTCACAGGTCACTTCAGCAAAATATTTTGGCTAAGCCCCAATAACCATTTTAGGCCACTGAAGCAGCAGCAAGTAGTTTTTGAGAGCTTGTTCTTACTGCCAGTTACTACAGTCAAGTTTTAGAACATATCCCAAAGGTTTAGAAATCTCTAAGAAAAACTTTCTTTGGCATGTGCCAATTTTGCTTACAATGCATCAATACACATCTGGGTATCAATCTATTGTGAAATCGGAAAATATGTGTGTATTTCTCATCTTGCTGGTTATTAAATGTGTCTTCATTTTGGTTACAAGTTTATTGGCTTCCAAGTTCTAACCATGAATTATTGATTATGTAGAATATTTAAATCTATATGTATTAGTCAGGGTTCTCACACTTATAGAACATTAATACATTTCTAAAAACGTAAGGATTAAAGTTCATGTTCATCCAAAATAAACATACACAGTACATTGTTGTTTTAAAACATGAGGTTATACAGCAGGGAAAAAAAAACTAGAGAGTTCATAATTTATTCCATTGTTTTCATTAGATCTAATACTGCCAAAACATGTGTGGCTTCATTTTTTCAAAAAATGTCAATTTCCCTATCCTCATTTTACTTTTTTTTAACTTGATAAAAAATTAAATTTACAGAAAAGTTGCAAGAGCTACCATATGTCCTTCACCCAGAAGCCTCACTCAAGTTTCATCAATTGGCCAATAATAGCCTCTGTGAGAAATGGTCCAATATAATATAACATATTGTAGCTAGCTGTCATGTCTCTTCAATCTCCTTCAGTTCAGGATGGATGCTGTGGGCCTCTTCCCTAATCAGTCACCTTCCTCATGAGTGTTTCAATCCCTGTCGTGTCATGTCCTTCAATCACCTTCTTGCTCTGAACCAAGACTTCAGTGGGTCCACTTCCTTGTTCAAGCCCTGACTCTTCCTTCTGAAACTATTTTTCTCAATCTAATCTGCCTAATGAGTTTGCATTGTATCTTTTAATGATGCTGAGTTATGCTCAGGCTGACAGTTAAACTACTGGTACATCTTAATCTTATAGGGTTTGTTTCATGCTTTGTTGAAAAGAGCCTATGTAAGCTTTGTTCTTAGTCCTGGAATGTGGCTCTTCCTTTATTTTCTAGTGGTTACTACTAAGAGATAGCCTCTTTTATTCCTAAAAAGAGGCTTAGGTGTGTATCAAGGCCTCTCTGCCCTGCCTGACCCTGAATACAAACATCCCCAGCACTACGTGACCTCTAGTATCTCCTGCTATCAGCCCTGTAGCAGGTGCTCTCTCCTAGGCATCACTGTCTTGCCCTGCACAGGAGCAGGCAGCAATGCCTCCTATGGAGAACCCCATGCGAACTTCTAGAGCTTCCCTCCATAAAGTTCCTCTTTTCCTCACAAATTACAGCCATTTAAGCAGTTACAGCTCTTATCTCTACCTGCTCAGCTCAGTGACACTGTTACTCTGCTTGGGCATCCTGTTCCTGCTGTGGAATAAAGAAAGTGATCCAAGCAGAAAGACAACAGCAAATCTAGAGGGTATCTCACAGGTTTCCTTCTTTCAAAGATCTGTATTGCCTATAGTCCAATCCTAGAAAATAGGTGCATTATATATTTTGTCCAGTTGTGTAGTTGTTTCCAGCAGGAGAGTAATTTTATCACCAGTTACTCTGTCATGGCTCTCAGAGAAATGGAATCTGTTTTTTAGAGGTAAAATCAATTTAACATGTGAAAAAAGTCAGGTACATTGAACACAAATTAAACTGAAGTGCACGCATTTGAAATTTTGTAAAGGGTCTTGAAAGTAAAATATATGAGAAAATGCTTTTAAAAATATTAAGTGAATTTGAATGGCTACAGTAATACTTTATTTAGCACAGCTACATAGTTATGATTCTTCACAGCCTGATCAGCCAGTATGTCAGAATTTGCTTTCACGCAAATAAGAGCTTAGCCTCTTTGCTGTACTTTCCTTCATTTTCATAGAACTTTCTAATCTCTTTATTTTGTTTACTCCGCAAAGGACCCTTTTAGTAATATTACATCTTATTATTTAAAAATGCTTTGATTATTTTGCAAATAATAAGCAATTATGGGTTACAGCATGGGTTGCATTAAAATGTCAGTTTTATCATAAGTTTAACAAGTGAGTTTTCAGAATGAGGTAAATCATATGCCAGCCTAGCAAAATCCACCAATAGAACAATTCTAAAGAATATAGAAACATAAAGTCATCAACCAATAAACCCCTAATTGTATGTTGATTGATCTGAACAATGCTGTTAGGGGTGCAATTTCATAGAGACTATAACAAGTTGACTGTGATAGCACTGATTCATTTAGCACTGCCATTTCCTGGAATGTATTCACAGTGTAAAGCTTGGTATAACTGTGTTTTTATTACAGTATATATCTTACATTGAAAATATCATCTTTAAAGTCTGTTATACTTTTACTTCAAGTGTGCCTAAGAAAAGTAGTATAACTTATAAAGATTGAGAAAATATTAAATTGTTATACAGCTTATATAAATGCATAATTAGTTGGTTTAAAAACATTAATTTAGTTATATGCCATGGTTAAAATGAATGTTCTTGAGGACTACCATTGGAAAAAGAGAGACAGGATTGGAAAAGTGATGGCTGGGTGGTTGCCTTAATTTAGCAAATGGTAAGACATATGTCATCTTGCTTACACATCCCCTAAGATTTTCCCCAATGCAAGAAGAAATCTATATCTGCAGCTCTTGATTATCCACACACTACAGAGAAAACATAAAGCATTATAGCAGCAAGCTCATTTTTCTCATATCTATTTAGGACTCTCAACTAATTTCAAGTTTTCAGTAAGATGAAAGGGATCAAAACCAATGTTTCTTCAAGAGATACAGATATTATTAAACAGTTTTCACTGAGTCCTGGTTTGGCACAGAATTCTTTGTCACTCAGCAAAAGGAGTTTCCTCAGAGACTGTGGAGGACATCTCAGGAATTAAATTCAGCAATATTTAATGAAAATCTGACTATGGTGATTTATCAAAATATGGAATTTTTCTCATGTAATTCAGGTACATAAAAAGGAAATCCAGGTCGATTCGGCTGCTCAAAAAGTGTTCATGACTTATGATAATGAAGAATTATTGCATTCTATGAAAAGTATTTTTTAATGAAGGGATGTGTGTGACATACTGTAATGCATTTGGAGAAATGTTTAAAATCACATGTGTTAACAAAGGTTATACGCGTGTTCTGTGTAAGCTAGTTTGACAACATTGTTATTTCAGGAAATGAATGTGGTCTATTTTGTAAAGTATTTGTAGTAGTATTTAAAAACACATGTAATGAAGTTGTTTAAGAGTTGTATATACAGGATACTGTGAGAAGTGTGTTATTTCAAGGGATGAATGTGATAGCTCTTCTGTAACGCATTTAGATAAGTGTTTAAAACACACATAATAAAAATGTTTTAAAAGAGTAGCACCCACTTACTACAAAAAAAAGTGGGTTTTTTTGAAGTGAAGCAATGTGTTGGCCATTCTATTTACATTTAGAGAAGTGTTTAAAACACATTTCAGAGAAAAGAAAGTGTTCATGGTCCTACAGTCTTTTTCATATCAAAAGATGGTGACTCCATCTCCAAGGATATCTGTGTTCTAGGCAGAAAGAAAGTGGAAAAATAAAGGCCAAAAAAAAAAAAAAAAGACCACAGGTCTGTCTTTTTTACAGCACTTCCTGAGAAGCCTCTTCTCCCATACACAAAAACTTCTAAATGTATCTCATTGGCCAATATAATGTCAAATCATCACCCGTAATGTCAAGGGAGGTTGAAAAATAAATATTTAATTATACTGGGTTCTGTTATTAAGCAAAATGAAAATAATTATGGGATAGGCAACAAGAAATATCGGTCCTAGGGTCTTTTAAACATTTTTACATTTCACTGGCTGTGTCCAATTTAATCTTATCTATCACTGTAAGATAAATTGAAAGTAAAATAGGTCTGGAATTATTTATAATAGTAAAAATAGGAGACCAGTAATTACTAGTGATTTAATGACTATTAAAAAATACTATATATTTTTTAAATTACAGACTTAGATTAGCTATAAATAATCTAAACAAGATAAGCTATAAGAGAGTGGTTCAAAATTCATATATACCCATATTAAACTAAGTAAAATCTTAGACATGCAGACTGAAGTAATAGTAAAATGAATAGTATGTCTGTGAGCAACATCATTATCACTGGAAATAAAAACTGCAAAACATAAAAGATTAATGAGATTGCTCTGAAGAGAGCCCAAGACTTTAACTAGACAAGAAACAACTAACCTTGGCTGTATCCTCTGAAGAACCTCCTCTGCGCTGCAGCACATTATTTTTGGAAAGGATTACTGAAGGTGAGGTAGATGAGAGATGCTGGTTCCTGAGTTTATGGAAACCTATAACTATCAATTCAGTATAACCAATAGCTGTAGACCCTACACTATGTGTCAGAGACACTGGAGTATTTCGTTATTCCTGTCTCTTACTCCACTGAGTAAAAAATAACTACTCATCTAAGGTCTTTTGCTGGGCAAATTAAGGTATAAAGTAACTCAGCGGTAAATTTTAAGCAATAAAAATTAAAAATAAAATAACAGTTTGTGTTGGATGGCACATGATGGCAAAAGTCTATTCTCAAAGAGTTTCATTTAGCACCATAAACCTATTGATACATTTCAGCTAAAGAGTTTATTCAGGATAAACCCTTTAGCTGATAAATATTAAAAAAAAAAAAAACATTTAGAAATGTTATATACTATTATTCTTGTCCAATTAAAAATAAGATTAAGTCTAAATCTTAAAATGAATCCAAACACATCCAGAGAAATTTAGATGGAAGAAATGACTAAATATAGTCTACTCAGGAGGATTGAGGGTATGAGTGAAAAAAGTAAAAAGATTATGAAGTACGAATTACCAATTATAAAAACAGTCACAGGCATGTAAAGTACAGCATAGAGAATACAGTCAATAATATTATAATAACTATATATAGTCTCAGATGGGTAATAGATTTATAGGAAAAATCACTTTGCAAGTTATGTAAATGTCTAATTACTATGTTGTACACCTGATCTAATATGATATTGTATGTCAATTATAATTGAAAAATAAAAAAAATATTTTTAAAAAGTCTACTCTACCTTATTTTTTAATTTAATTTTCAAGGGAGTCTGTGGTGAGGAGTAGAGAACCCTTGATTTATTAATGCTAACTTAAAAGCTATGATATATTTATAGATGGAGGGGAGATGAAAACTGTCTCAGAAGAATGATACCAATGATAATCAACTTGATTCTTTTGATAAAAAAATCTTATTTTGGTAGCAAAATCCTGGAAAACTCATGATTTTAAAGTGCCAGATATCTCTGAAAGAGTGAAAGGTAAGGCTGAAAAATGAGATTTGATAGATAATTTGCTTCCAAAGTTCAAAAGTAAATCCCCTCCATCTTTTTCCCTCACATAGGAGGAATAAATCAGATTAGCCTACACAGCTATAAACCAAAATTATAGGCCAAAGTATAGCCATACCAAAGAACAGGAATTCATGAAATCCTGCATTCTGAACAAAGAGACCTTATCCTGGGGTCTCAGTCCACTGACAGCCAGAGAAACACCCAGAAAGGAGAATGGAGGCTTTGTCTTCATTCAACTGAAAAGAAAAAATATATATAGATATTAACGTTTAGAGTCCCCAGTGAGATAGTTTACTCACCCAATAACCCCACCATAGGGAGCAGGAAAAAGGCACCAGGGAATCCCATGTGATGGAAAAGGAAAATCCTAGGAATACAGTTGTGCATCAGAAGTGAAAGCAAGCAGTCCAAATTGGAACAAGTAGTCAGAAAACTTCAGAAAGTATTTCTCAAAAAAAGAGGGCAGAAGGAGGGCTGATGTATTTAACAGAGTAAAAAATGTGTTCTTTATTCTGTTGACTAGTCTGGGATTCGATGCATGCTAGAAAATTAAGGAAAAGAATAAAACAAAGAGATCATTATGTGGCAGATTTTAAAGTGGCCCACGTAATCCCTGCCTTCTGTATTCATACCTTTGTGTAATTCTCTCCTCTTAAGTTTGGGTGGGACCTATAACATGTTTTTCACCAACAGTAAGGCCAAGATATTGAGATGTCAGTCTGTCATTACATTACATTTTATTTTATAAGACAGTGTTTTGCTAGCAGACTTGCTTTCCTCTTTCACTGTCCCTTTAGAAGGAACAGAAAACATAGATGAAATAGAAATAGAAATAAATAGAAATAGAAATAGAAATAAATAGAAACAGAAATAGAAATAAAAATATAGAAATAGAAATAGAAATTAGAAATAGAAATAAAAAGCAGCAATAGAAAATATTAACTCTAGAAGAAAAAAAACACAGAAGACAATAAATGTGTAGTACACTATGAGACTGAGCTATTAATAATATTTCTGGTCACAATAATGTAAATTATCAATACTGACTCTATAAAAATTCTGAATTGAGGATGAGGGGGAAAGTATATATTTAGTAAAAGGAAAGCTTATTAAAAAAAACTAATCCGTCATCTTCATAGTAGTAGTAATTACAAAGTTATTACAAAATCAATTTTTGGATTTCCAAACATGTGGCATAGTCAAATACCAACATACATTATTTCATACATTGATTGGCAATTTTATTCATCCTCCAGAGCTTTCTCAGCAGTCCTTCCTCTTGCTGTCTTCCCTGTCTTCCCACCCAAAATCTCTGACACTATCTTAACTACTTCAGTCCTTTTGACTACTCAGCTCCTGCAACTCCTCTGAACTCTTCCATATTCCTTTACTAAAGAGTGTGCAAGGACATGAAGCCTTCTGAAGGAACTCATCTCCCCAGTGAGAAGGAAAGAATTTAGACCACAGGTAGCACCAACATTCTTGGCTAATCTGAAAGAGAAATCAAAACTGCTGCTATTTAGAGCTACTCGACAAAGTAAAGCAATGGTTAAGATCTACAGAGTTCAATTAAGAATCTCTCAACATAGTTGAAGCTGTTGAGATTCTCACCAAAATTCCAGCTACATCAGAAGTAATCCTGAGGACATCATTGGAGAGGGACAGGAGGAGAGAGCTAGAATCAAAGAAAGTCATAGGGTCATAATGAACAAAGATACATTTTATAAAATTTTATAAACTTTTGTACTTAAAGTGTTTTACTTTCTTTGATCAATTTCATTTTGTCTTAACACTTTTTACCAATTTTATTTTTTCAAAACTGTTCTTAAAATTATGAATAAAATATTAAGCAAAATAAATATTAAAAGGTAAGTATTGTCCTTTTGCTTAAGTAGTATAATCAATACATAGCAGGAAGCTAATAGCTACTGTCTAAAATTTTATAATAAAGAAATAACTATAGAAATACACTTTGTAGAGAGACAAATACTAGAAGGATGTGAAAATTACCTCTTTATTCTATAGGATATTAATGTTATATTCTATATGATATGGACTTATATCATTTTTTCAATATGCATTTTGAAGTTAATAATAATTAAGACAGTGTGATACTGATCAAGGAATCAAGCTTTTGTCACTATAGAATTTCAAATATTTTTACAAATCAAGTTTTATGATAAAGCAGACTTTTCAAAGGAGCAAGGAAAGATATAATTAAATGATTTATATTACCTCAGTAGTTGATGTTGTGCACTGATAATCACAGACCTCATGAGCAAAACTAAGATAAGACACCCTTAGTGAAGAAAATAAAATCACATGTTTTTAATAAATAATGAGTACTGTTTTGGTGATCCTCAAATATGTCACTTTTAGTGAAGAAAGCTTACTGGTAGCACTAACATTAAATTTACATATCCCTCACAAAGTATAGTGAGACTCTCCTTCCTTGAAAAGGAAAAAAGAAAAACTCTAAACCTCTTCTAGCAGTTAGACTTTGAGTCAGAGGTCTAAATTGAAATCCCAGCTCTGCACACCAACTCTAGGTAAACAATATAACCTTTGAACTTCTGTTACTTTATGTCAAAAAATGGGAAGAATAACTTTGACAAAAACAGGCTGTCTCATTTAATTTCATGGCAACTCTTTGTAGACATGTTTTGAAAATAAGAAAGCACCTAAAATTAGTAATTGACAGTAGAGTGATAATTGCTTTTAAAGATAAACCCATGTAGAATCCTTAGGAGAAAAAGAATATTCCCAGGATTAGAAAATATATACATTCATACAAAGAGTCAATGTTCCTAATTATATTGCACTTATTTATAGTTCTATTTTAGTTAATAGCACATTCCAAGAATGAATTACTATACTTTACTGTTAAGAAGTACTTGAACTCAATAAGAAAATGAACAACTCAAAAAATACACAAAAGATTTGAACAGATACTTCATTAAAGAAGATATAGATGCAAATAAGCGTATGAGAAGATGTTCAACGTCATATGTCATTAGGCAATTTCAAATTAAAATGACAACGAGATATCACTATACACCTATTAGAATGGGAAAAATCCAAAACACAATACCAAAGGCAGGTGAGTTTTGGATTAACAGGAACTCTTATTCACTGCTGGTGGGAATGTAAAATGATATAGCCACTTCAGACGATAAATTTGCAGTTTCTTACAATAACTAAACATACTCTTACCGTATGATTCAGCAATGTGCTTCTTGATATTTACCCAGAAGAGCTGAAATTTTGGGTCCATACAAACACCTGCACACAAATGTTTATAGCAGCTTCTTTAGTCTTAATTGTCGAAACTTGGAAACAATCAAGATGCCCTTCAGTAGGTAAATGGATAAACTTAGTACATCAAGACAATGGAATTTTCAACTTTAAAAAGAAATGAGCTAAAAAGCCATAAAAAGACATGGAGGAAACATTAATATCACTAAGTGAAAGAAGCCAACTAAAAAGGTTATATACTGTATAACTGAAAAGACTATATACTGTACAAAAGGAGTCCTGAACACCCAGGTCACGGACTGGTACCAACTGTGGCCTATTAAGAACTCAGCCACACAACAGGAGGTGAGCGATGGGCCAGCGAGCAAAGTTTCATCCATATTTTCAGCCACTCCCCAGTATGAGCTTCACTGCCTCAGCTCCACCTCAGATCATCAGACATTACATTCTCATAGGAGCACCAGCCCCTGGTGTCAAAAAGGTTCAAGATCGCTGCTATATAACATCAATTATATGACATTCTGAAAAAGGCAAAACTATAGAGACGGCAAAAGAACTGATAGTTCAGTATTTAGCAGGAAGGGAGGATAGAACAGATGAAAAGAGAGGATTTTTAGGGTAATTAATATACTCTATATGATACAAAATGGTGAATACATGTCATTATACATTTGTCCAAACCCATAGACTGTACAACACCTAGAGTGAACACTAATATAAACTATGGACCTTGAGTGATAGTGATATGTCAAGGTAGGTTTGTCAATTATAACAAATATACCAATCTGAGGCAGGATTTTGATAGTGGGAGAGGCTGGGCATATGTGGGAGCAGGGAGCATATTTCTGTACTTTCTGCTCAATTTTGCTATTAACCTAAAAGTGATCTAAAATATAAAATCTATTTTTTAAAAAGTACTCCATACATATCTACATATACATGTGTGTACACACACAAACACACAAAACACAGACACACACACACACACAACACAGACACACACACACACACGTTTTCATTTGCTAAAAGCACAGAAGCACATTTGAGTAATACAAATTAAAACTGAGCTACAACATATTGTAGACGATTTGGGTTTTTTTATGGTAGATGGCTTTTTTAAAGTAACATTATATTTAAAATCCTAAACATATTTGGTTTTTAATTTACTCTGCAATGTTTAATCTTATTTAAAAAATCCTTAAATAAATTTTGGAGACCACAGAAATCATTTAAATGGAGATAACTGGTTTAATGTATTTAGATTATTTCAATTCCAAATATTCCATATTAATGACCTTAACGGAGTCAAATTTAAGATATTATCAGCACCATTATCTGTTTAAATTAACTTCTAAAAAGCACAGACCTTAACATTAAGTCAACCAGTTCACTTAAGAGTTTTTATATTAAATGCTAAATCCTGGATTGTTGAAGAAATTTAGGCACATTTCATACCAAGAAAATATCTATTTGAACAGTATATTAGTTGAGACACTTTCAATTTCAAATGACAGAACACCAACTCAAACTCATCCTAGGAAAATAAAAGGAGTTAGTTAGGAGATTTATACTGTTTCCCGGGAAGAGTAGGAATATATATGGATACTGGATTAGGTCTCCCTCCTTCCCTCCTCCTTTCTTTGTCCCTGACCTTATTGTTTTCATTCTCCCTCCCTCTCTCTCCCACTCCTTCTTTTGCTCCCCCCATCTTTGCATATCTGAGTGTTTTTTCTCTCATTTTTACCCACTGAGGATTTGATTCTTCCAAGCAGTGGGAGATGGATATGACCTGGAGCTGACTCTAGGTTCACAAAGGCTGGATTAGCCATAACAGAGGAAGGAGAGAGCATTTATTTCCCAGAGCTTCTACATACAATTCCAATGAAGTAATCTGATTGACCCAGCTAGTATTATCTGTTCATCTCTAGGCCAAAATCTGTGGGGGCTCCATTATAACATCATTTGTGTAAAAGAGGAAGTGCCTCTAAATGAAGAAAACAGAAATAGGAAAAAAGGAGTGTGTGGGGTGGGGGGAATTGAGAAGATATTAGTTTTATTAATATATTTAATTTTGTTAACTTTGATTAATGTGTTTAATAGAAAATGTTGTTTTAAAAGCAAATGTCCCAGAGTAATCATATTTCTATGGGAAAATCATATTTAGAAATCATATCATAGAAATCATATTTCTATGATTCAGAAAAAAAGTTATTTTTATAATCTGATAATGAAGATGTAGAGTAGATTAACCAATCAAATGACACTAAGTACTTCAGGAAGTATTTTCCTGGAAACTAAATATGGCTGACATTTTCCTTTATTATTAACTATATTCCCCTGTCAATATGAAGTTAGTCTACACTGGCTTGTTTAAATTAAAATTTTTTTAAGTTCTTTTCACTTTAGAGGTTATAATCAGTCTGCAGAGTTTTGATAGATTTGACTGGTTTATATAACAAGTGGCCATGAGTTAGAATTCAAAGTATTAACAATAAATTATATTTTAAAAGTTCTTCATATACATAAAACAAAACAAAAATAGTTTAATCTTATTTCTGAGATGAAATCTAAAGTGAAATACAAATAGTTAAAATCTAGTCCATGGATAATTCTGTTTGTTAAAATCTTGTTTTCCACAATTACATGTTCTAGAGGTATGGAAATTCACCCAAATTAATTAACATTCTTTGTCTATGTTGACATTTTAAAACTCAATATTATGGCAAATATTTAGATTTTAACAATATTTTCAACTTCTTTAGAGAAGCCCTTTCCAGATTCAGTTCTCTGGAGTCTTTTCTTTCATAAAAATATTGTTTGCAACATGCTTCTTCTGATAGTGTCTGCTCTGTTTAATTAGCTCCCAGTGAACATGACAAAAAGAAGTTGTAAAGTAAAATTCACCTTAAATTCAATGATTAACCAAAGATGTGAAAAACAGTGCTTCTCATAAATGTTTTCAGAATACTAATTCATAACTCAGGAAAACAAACTTGACCTTGTTCCCAGTTTCATTTTCATATCCTACCTCAATAAGAGTATAAACTCAGATGGCTCAGTGGCATCTCAGGTTCTAACTATACCACTTCTAGCTCAGTTCACAAGTATCTACCAATCTCTTTCTCTACCCATATTCCTGCAGTGCATTGACTATTCATTTATTTACACTGTAATTCGGTTTGGTGAACAACTTGGGATGATGGGAAACAGATTTTAGGCTATTGCTCCTCATTGTGCACAGTCTTTTTTAGCACTCTCATCTGTCCCCTGTTCAACTTCTTTGGTTACCTAGATGCAACTCCTAGATTCTAGCCTGTTCCTGCATTTCTACATTTCTTACTCTCATTTTTAACCTGCTTTCAGCTGAAAGATTTTTCTGGTATCTGTGTTTACATCTATTTTCATTCAGCACATCTGGGCTTCTAGCTTTTATTCCCAGACATATTCCTACTTTGGTGGTCTATATAATACAACTAATGGTAATAGGAAGAATATAAGGAAGAAATCATACTTAAAGTAAACATTCTCTGTACAGAGTCTACAAATGATATAGGTAGACAATCAAGAGTTGGTCATATAGAGGGGTTGATTAATTATATCTAATTATTCAGTTTTTTTATTATCTAAGACATTGCCATTTTTTTAGCTATCTGCCTTTTACCATTTCACTAAACTGAAATATTAACATTAGTTAAATCAGTGTCTAAAGTAAGATTTAGAATTTGTAAATTTCAGTAATTTGTGCACCATTGTCAAATCACGAATCAACATTCTGCTGAAATATTTAAAATCTAGAGCATTGCAAAATATATAAATATTTTGTCATTCTTATATTGAGATTTACAAGAGTATAGAGAGGAGAAAATGTATTGTCAACATTTTCTGAACAGTGAGGGGGAGTAATTTATTGACACGAGTATCTATAACATTTCTTTAAACTAGCATGATTTCCTTTTGGATAATTTGTACATTACATTATCCACTCACCCAACTTTATCTATTACATGTGTAATTATTTCTGAATGTTATTATATGAAATACCTGCTTCAGTGAATATTTAAAATTTAGTGTAATAATCAAAAACTATTTCATTCTTTGCCGTTTTAGCATGTCACTGCACTGATAAGACTATATAGCATTGAAAAAAAACAGTCTACCATTTATATTTATGTTCTAATCTTATATCTTAAATCTATTCTTGTATCTTGAATCAGTTCTTTCTTACAGTTTAAGCTATTTGAGTATAGCTGCTTTGTTAGGCAGGATTTTTTCCAAGCTTCCTTTTTCAGTTGCTTTCCAAAGGTGCAAAAATAATCCTGTCACAACAGAGAAGAAGAGCTTATAAAGATGCTTTAAAAACCTTATCACCGGGAAACAGTGCACAGTGTCTTGTATAATATAGTGTCTTAAAATACTTCTGCTTACCTCCTTATTGACGCTGCTACAATATTTACATAACACTGCTAACTAATTCTTCATTATGTAGGTTATTTATCCTTTCTCTAGGAGACTGTCTTCCCAGTGCATTTAATATTATCGAATTGAGGCATTGTTTTTATTTCTACCTACTATTTAGCTGCAATGTATCTTCTCACTTCTGGGGTTGCATTGGTGGGTCAGGATTCATGTTTACTGTTCTTTGGGGTAAGAAATGAAAGAGTAGAAGAAAATCTGTGGCAGGACAGAGTCTTGGCTAGCCATCAAAGCAAGTTGTTTATGTCTTGAGGATGGGTTATTTCAGAACCAAAAAATTAAAAAGGAAAAAAATAAAATAAAGGACCTGTTTTTGTTCAGAGGGATAGTTATCCTGGGAGCAAAAAGCAAAAGTGAAAACTAATATTTCAGAAATTACTTCAGTAGAAAGACATTTTTAGTGTAAGATATCTCAGAGGCTAAGGAAAATTATCTGAAGCACTAAATATTTTCAAGACTGTCTGTGGTGAATATATTTTTAAACCCTAGACTAGATGTTTTTGTTAACATGTTGAAGAGTTTATTCAAATCAGGAAAAAAAAAATACATTTCTGTGTGACCAAGGCAAAGAGCATGTATTACATTTGGCTCTATTTATTATCAACCTACTATCAACCTGAAGGTCAATCCAAATGGACAAGATCTTTGAGTTCTCTCTTGAACAATTTAACACTCTGTTAAACCTGGTTTCCCATTTATCTTCTTGTATATGTGTCTACCATTATTGCAGTGCCTTGGGCCGAGATTACCTAGCTTCAAACACAGTTGTTGGTCCTGCTTCACAAATAAGTCACCTCATCAAGGAGCAACCAACAATGTCTCAGCTCATACCCACAGCTTGATTTCTTGGATCTTAAACACAGTTCTCAAATATATTCCTCTTCAGCAGCTAGGGAAATAAAACTTAGAGGTCACTTCTAAGCTAGGTTTTTTTATATAAATTCTACTAATTCCCCAAGCAACCCCAAAGGTAGATGTTTACAGTTATTGAGTTGCTGAACTGCTTGAGATTTGTTACACAGGAAAAAAAAAAACAAAACAGGTTAACATTTGTTTTCTTCAGTTGAAATGATAAGCATCTAAAATTTTAGAGGTTCTATAAACCTGTAGATTTTTCTTTAAATACTAAACCTAGCTATGTATATATAAACTGGCCATATACCTTTTTTTTTTCTAACCAACTAAAACAAATTCAGGGTCATTCTGTCAAATAAATGCAACAGTCCTTCCAAAACTAAACTTATAATGTCATTTAATGAACAAACTAGAGTTCAATGTATCTAAGTAGCTAAACATTAAAGTTGTATGATAATTAAGGCTTTGAATATATCTTGCTAAAGTATAAAACCCTCTTTTTCTTCTAAAAATAAAAAACAAATAATTATTGACTAACCAGTAGAAACTTGACAGTGGACTGTGAGGTTTTACAAAGTTGCCTCTCGATATGCTGTGAGTTAGATTTTATCACCCCTTAGACTGAGGAGAAAAACAGCCTCACGGAGAACAAGTGACTTCCCAAGGTTACTCAACCCATCATTGAGCTCTGATTCAGTTCTCCTAACTCCATCCCTGTGTTATTTCCACTACATGATGCTGCAACTCTTCATCTGAAAATTTAATCATAAAAACTACTACATCATTAATCTACAAACATGTTTTCATTCTACCCTGTAAACTCACTCAGTACAAAATGCTGTCCTCTGTTAACTGCATAACCTTGGGCAGGACTAGGGGTAGGTTTTGATCTATTGAAATAGATCTGATTAAAAACCTAAATCAAAATATAGGACTAAGAATTGAAAAGCAAAAGTACATTTTCAAGCTCACTGTAAATTCTGTTTTCAGCAAGAATGTTTTTAGATGATTTATAATGGAAATTTTTCAAATTACTTATTACAATAAAAACACCTGATTATACTTAGTAACTGTACATAGCATATTTTAAACCATTTTGAGAAGATGAACATGATTTAAAACTCTTTATACTAATTTCTGCCTGATGTAGAGGACTTATAACAGATGCATTAAGGAGATTAATGAACTTCACTAGGATAAAACTTACAGCAGAGCACTTTCTTTAATGCTGAATTTTAACTCTTATATGACACTAGTTTAAGAGTACTTTAATGAGCTTTAAAATCTAAGTAGATTTAATGTGTTTGGGCTTTTATCTTTTGTCTATCCATAATGTAGAAGAGTATGTTGTGCTATATGAAATTGTGTTGAACTGTAGATAAGCAGGTATTTTTTTGATCCTCTAGTAGCAGTACATATTAAACTAAGTGAGTTTTGGGTATTAAATAATAATTTTGACTTTGTTCCACAATTTACATGTAATACAGTAGTTTAACTTCTGGACTAAAGAACTAGTATGCCAAAGGTACTATTTTAAATGGAACATAACTGAATGACAACTATTCTGTTTAAATGAAATTAATGACAGCTAATATTCAGAGATACAGCCAATTTCAAGTATAGTATAGTCATCTCTGAAGCATTAGATTCTTTTATGTCATAATATAAACAAAATATATTTTATCCTTTCTCTATGATCTCCAGTGGGTATTTGTGGTTATTTTCTCTATTTTGAGCAACCTACCATTATTTACAAAAAAGATCAAAGTAGGGTGTAGAGAAAGAGACAGAAAGAGAGGGAAAAGGAGAGGGAGAGGGAAAGAAAGAAGGCAAACTGTCTACAGATTATTTTAAACATAGGGTTAATTATTTTCTGTACCTATCAGTTATTCTAATCAGCAGTAGATTACTCCCCCACCCTTTTATTTTCTTCCTTCTCATAACTTGCTTCTTGGCTACCTGAGCCAATCCAAGTTTCAGGCCCTCTGAACACAGCTGTTTTCCACTTATTTTTAGTTTTAAAATCCTCTTCAGCATTTTGATACATTAGCAGCTTAGTTCAGATAGAGCCTATACTCCTTGCATAATCCAATAAAAATTGCTTATATGTGTTTAAAGTGCTTTATACGTCTTCATATTGTTACCAATACATTTGACCCTCCAAGTCCAGAAAAATATTTGGAAAGTTAATATGACTTACACAAATGTCATTCCCTTAACTACAAGTCTTGACTCTATAACTCTGTATTATCCAAAGGGAAGAACCCTAGTAGAAAAATATAGAGTAATAGCTAGAGAAAAATTAATATGTAGACTAAATCCTTGAAAACTATGGGAAGACAAAGAGGAATAAATGAGCAAATGGCTAGGAATTAAGAAACATTCCCAAGTCTGGCTGCTGAATTTCAAAAAAACAAATTCTTAAAGAGTTTAAAGGTTGCCTATTCTCATGGACAAATCACTCTCTAAATTTCCTGAGCTTTAACTTGCTTATCTGTAAAATGGAAATAAGAGCAGATATATCTAAATCCTTTTCAGTGTACCTCCACTTTTTCTCAGTCTCTCAGACTCTCTTGAGCAATATGCATTCTACATAGTTTTTCAATTTCATTACTATCATATAAATATTGTCTCTACACCATTTAGAATTTCCTAATTCCATTTCATTAGATAATGAACCAAAATCCAGCTGTGTTTTAAATTATAAGCAAAACTCTGCATTATTGAAAAAAACTACAAGAAATATGAAAACTTTGTGTTTGTTTTGAAGATGGCAAAGTAAATCTAAAGTTATTTCCATAGATAATAATTTTTTTAAAATGAAAAAATTAAGATCATGAGAAACATTCAGAAATAGATTGAAATTACATATATTGATGACAAACTTCTCTCTCTTTCTCTCTGTCTTGCTCTCGCTCTCCCCACCCCTACCACTCCCCGCATTTTCTTTCCATAAACACCAAGCAGCACAGATTGATGATAATTCACATTTCATGACCACAATAATCACTGGACTGTGAAAGGGACAAACAGTAGTCAAATTCATCTATAAAGAGAACGAAAAAGAGAAGAAAATGGCGTAACCAGCAACAAATATTTGAGTGTCTAAGAAGTATAAAAATTATTTTTTTAAAGGTCAATAACCAGAATGTAGTGAGGTTTACCAAAAATGCTAAAGACATGCAAAACAGGGCTTTGAAAATTATGTTCAGAAAAAATGAACATGTTGCATCAGAGTAACATTTTTATAACACATGACAAAGAAAAAGCTATACCACTCAACTTTTATTTTATTTCCATCTTCTCTGTCAAGGATAGCAAAAATAATGTTGGTAGGAGAAAATTGAAGCTCAAGAAATGTGAGGTTGTAAGAAAGCAATTCTCTCTCTAAATGACTTTACATCTTTTGTCCCAGATGAATTATATTCCAAGTTATAAAATGAACTTTCAAATAAAATTTCTGTATCATTGAACTACTTCTTGAGGCACTGTGAATAATCAAAAAGAAAATCAAAATGCTAGACAAAAGAAAAATGTTATAATTTCTTTTTAAATTAAAAATCAAAGGATTCTATAGATTCTAAGTTTGAGTGATTAACACAATTCTAAGCTCTGTTCAATGGAAAATAAAAATACTTTAAGTGCGATTTCTTCAGAATTGAAGGTCATCAGTAGATCCAAATGGGAAAGACAAAAACTAGGCAAATGAGGGTGATTTCAACATCTCTCAAACTGTGTTAAACTAAAAGTAGTTCATATTTTTCCAAAGGACATTAATTTGTAAGTAAAACAGGATCACAGAAATGACATAAAAATAGTTAGGTACTGCTTTATAGAAAACATGCAAACCCACACATATACACACTCAGTGAATTAAAGAAACAAGCTTTCCTTTTAGTGGGAAATCACAAGATTCCCTTCTCTTCCTCTCCTGTAATAGCTGTAGTGGATAGCTCCTTCTATTGCAGGCTTCCCTCCTTGATGTGAGTTAATGTGACTCACCATCTAGGCTGTAAAGGTTCTTATATTTCTATTTTTTTAACCAACCTGGTAGAATTGAACTTTCTGTTATTTCTGTCTTTAGGAAAAACCAAAAGGTGCTTTATTTTCTCATTCACAGATATTCCTAGAGAGCTTGATCTGCCAGCTCTCTGGATGGATGGAGGGAGGGAGGCAAGGACGGAGGAATACAGATATACAGATAACCCTGAATGCAACTCAGGCTCTCAGGGTGGGAGCCAGAAAATATAATGAGAGAAATAAACACGACCATACATGTGTGTGTGTGGTGTGTGTGTGTGTGTGTGTGTGTGTCTGTGTGTGTGTGTGTGTGTGTGTCTGTGTGTGTGTGTGTGTGTATGGAACACTGAAGAATATAAAAAATAAGAAACCTGATCAAATGTAACTGCTAATCTCTCATTCAACATATGGGGGTAAATAGATGCCTGATTGTCTTCATTTAGCTTTAGACTTTTATATTTTTACTGGAGATAAGAGCCCATTACATCTTTCTTCTTGCTTCATTCATTATCTTAACCCCTCTTTAGGAGACATCATTTGAGAAGTCCTCTTAAACTTAGCACAGTATTTTTCAAACTCTTTTATCCATGACCCATAATAAGAACTACGTTTTACATATTGCCCAGAGAACACATACTAAATTTATGTACATGTTTAAAATAATTCCTATCCTTACAGCAGCAAATGATATTATTTTCTATTCTTATTTATTTATCTATCTATCTATCTATCTATCTATTTATTTATTTATTTTTACAGTTGATTACTACCTACTAAATTAATCTCACGGCTATCTATTGAACCTAGAGTAGACCCACATTTCAAAAAATTCTGAGCCAGAGACTGCAATCATGCTTAAAAATAAAATACATGGAGAATGAAAGGCATTCCTTCTGACAAGGGGGTCATGTACATTTCTCTGGACCTGATAGCGGGCCTCATCCACAAGTCTTCTGAGCTGCTTATCTTTTTTCCAAATTTACTCACATTTTCAACATTTTCATATACTTACTCATACTAAGTCTATGAGGAAAGGGTTGAAACTCTAGCAAGAGATATTCCTAATAATAAGGGCACTGGATGAAGCCATGAGGTAATAGCACTTCCTTCATACCTTTTCTCAAATGCTGCTTTCTCTATGAGGTCTTCTATGGCTACCATCTAAATTTCAAACATCTATAATGCATATGTTCACATTATTCCCCTTCAATACTTGTTTTTCATTTGCAAGAGACAGTATTTAATATTCTATATATTTAAGATACCTATTTTATCTCTGTCTCTCCACTTTAATATTAACTCTAGAGGGGCAGATGCAAAAAACATGAGTATTGTTTGGAGAAAAACTTACCAGCAGAGGAACAGCAAAGCAAACAATTCATCTGAGCTCTCAGATGAATAGATAAGCATACTATCCCAAAAGTATGCTTAGCCCAGGTGTGGCTGGTCTGCATGCTTTATGGCAGACACACAGCAAGGAGGAATCCTAACCCTGGTAGTGCTCTACACTTTTAAGGACAAAGAGAGAAAACAGCTATGTATATAACAATGAAAACTTCTGGTCAAGAACTTTCTCTTAGAATTTATGAAGAGAAATTGCAGATTTTAAGGGAAAAGATATGATCAGGCTTGCCTTTTAGAAAGCATGCTTTATTACAGTCTGGGAAAGTTGGTAAGACTATCTAATGTTATCAGTTCCTCTTGTTACTCTTTCTATCTTCTGAAAAATTGGCTAAGGCCTTCCCCAGATTAAAGAATTTGGTTGATCAAGACCTCAATAAATTTTAGATAGTTCAGGGAAACACTTGGACCCATTAGCTATAAGGAATAAGTGCCTGAGTGTTGTCTGATTCAGTCATTATGTGCAAGACAGAGAGAATAGAAATTACAATATAATTTTTTCTATTTTATTGCAATTTTTTAAATTATAGTAAACAAATCAAGAAAAACTCCTTTTTTTTACCTTATAACCATAAGAAGCCTAATCAAAAATGTTTTATAGCTGATATAATTTGCTTTTTACAAGATTGTAATAAAATGTGATTCCTTTCTACAAGAACTGTGAAGTATGAAAATACAGTAAAATCTCTTCCTTTTCTTACATGGATTAGGAACTTTACCAGAACCTTGGATTTCTTAAATCTTCTCATATCTAGATCAGCACTATTCAAGAAATATAATGTGAGGCACTATACGCATGTAATTTAAAAGTTTTACATAGTACATAAAAAAACAAGTGAAGTTAATTGAATAATGTTTTATGCAGTCTAACATATCTAAAATAGTACCATTTCAACATGTAATCAGCATTATTATTAAATAAGATATTTTGCATTTTTTTCTTATAGTAGTCTTCAAAATCAAATTTCAGTTCAGAGTAGCCACATCTCAAGTGTTCAATTGTCTTATGTGGCTAGTGGTTACCATATTAGCTCATTCTGGATCATTTTTGAGAGAAAACAATGATAAAATGAGGGCAGAGAAGAAATGTTTATTGAGTACCCACTTCTAGCTCAATTGTACCTGTAATTTTACACTGACTTAAAATTTAATCCTCATAAAAACATGTGAGATAGCTCTTAATATCCTCATATTTCAAATGAAAACAAAAATTCCACTCAGGTTTTGCAAACTTGTCAAAAGTCATATAGATAATAAGTCTATCAGCCTCAAGATATACTCTTTCCATCCCTCCTTTCTTCCTTAAGGCAAGTGTCTTTACCAAATTTTTCATTATTAATAAATGCTTAAGCAACAGTAAATATTACCAAATGCCTAAATTGTTAACTGTTAAGATAGATGGAAAAAATGTATTCATTTTCTGTATTATTTGAAAGGAGATCCATATACCACCATTATAACAGTAAAAATATAATTTTGGACTCACTGAATTGTATACTTCAAGACATGTTTTTCACATAGATAATAAATTTAGAATCTCTAAAATGATATCTAAAGCTGGTGCTTGTCAGCTTGTCATTTATCAAATCAGTCTTTCACAAACTGAATTTCTTGGTCTTGGTTGTGAAGGGCATGTGAATATGAGAGTGTCAAGGTCTGACATGACTGAAGAAAATATGTTTGTTCTGATTTGCTGTGCATGAAAAATATTAATCCACAACATGTAGGCCTATATTTACAAGCCATTGCAAATTGATGCTCTGCATATTTTGGTCACAGCTAATTCTGACAGTTGAATGTGAAATTAGCCATGTAGTATTAGGAAGATTAAAAAAATTGTTATTTTGTTGTTGTTGTTTGAATTTGATACATACTACTAGTTGTAGAATTGTTTTAATTTGATAACATGCTTCTGACTTAAAAAAAACAGTTTTTAAGAGTTTTATGCTCTGTATGAAAGACAAAATAAGATTCTCTCAAAAAAAGATTCTCTCAAAAGTATATTTCAGATACTATTATTATAAAAGAATAGATTATAGAAAAGAAGCTGTTTTTGGAATACAAAATGATTTAGTCCTACAGAAAAGTGACACATGCATTATAATAGAAAGGTAAAGATAATTTCATAAAAATATTCTATCAAATAAAAAATTTATAATGTTTTATTTACTATGCTATGATTCAGGAAAACTTAATGTAATATGTACAACAGATAAGAAATTAAATAAACACCAAATCAAACATCTTTACTTTCAATAACTTAGTAAATTACTGACTAATGAATAATCAACTACTCTTATTGATGGACTGGAAATTCACTTTTTCTTGAAAACACTACTGGTTTTCTTTGATTTCTTTTTTAAATTTTGATTTAAATATTTTTTTATGTATGGAGACGAAATTATCTGTAAAGAACATGGTTCACTGATAAGAATCCAGGATTTAATCTGAAGACTTAGAGTTGAGATGGCTTTTGGTTATATACCAGTTTTTGTCATGAAAGTATGACAATACAGAATTTGACAAAACTATAAATGTTTGTTTTGTATGAAATCTGTAATTTTGCAAATAAAATCTCAACTGAACTCCAATGTAGAAAAGAATTAAGAGATGAAAGTGTTAACTTTAGTATAACCATACTTTGGAAGTTTAAATTTAAAATAGGTAATATATAATAAATAAGAACAATAATAGTGTTTCCATGAATCTTTCAATTATAGTTGTTGAGTCATAGTAGCTTCAGTCTCAATATTTAATTAATTTCTAAATTTTCTTTTAGTTTATAGTTAGCAGAAAATCCTGATTCACATGGAAAACTCATTTCTGAATGTAATAGATGTGAATGGCATGCCTTGCAATCTCATGTTACACTTGATCATGACTGACCCACAAAAATTAAAAAAGATTCATATAAAATTATTTCAGAGTTAAATCATTACAAGTTATATATAATACAATAGTGGTTAAGAGCAAAATGTTTTGAAGTCTGAAAGAGCTGGGGCTAGAGTTCTGCCTCCTCCATTTAATTACTATTTGACCTTGACCTCTTTAAACTTTTTCCTTGAGATGTAAATTAGAAATACTAAATGATACCTACCTCACAAGATATTAAGTGAGATAATATTTACAAATGGCTTAGCTTAAAATATGGCATATAATTAGAGCTGTGTTGATTTTGAAAGAGCATGAATAAATGCTCTCTTAAACAAATTTAAATCTTTATAATAAAATATTCTGTGGTGTCGTTTTATAAATTTGTATAATATGCTAGTTTTGTTAAACTTTCTCTTAAAATCTCAATACAAATTTCTTCTGTGTCAGTGATTTACAAAGAAATAAATGCCCTTATGTTCACATACAAGCAAATGGGAAGCTCTAAAGTATTTTTCTATTGTCCAGTTGAATTGTAAAGGTTTTATGTATGTCATCCTATAAACTAATTAGTCAAGTAACTTGTATGTATATTCTTATATTATTCTCTTAGCTTTATTTTCAGACAATGTACTAATTGAATTTTCCTAGCTGCCTGCTAATCTAAATATTACAATATAATAGAGTGTCATTTAATAGGTGCCTTTTCAGGATCAGATTCAAATTGTTTGCATACATTTTTGATAATATTAAGCTATTTCACTTATCCTGAATTTGAAAGCCTTATTTTTATGCTCATTTTGTTTTATTTCAAATGCTGTTGTAACTTGGCAGAGATTGTAGAACTCTTTTCAAAATTTCACTATATAAACATACTAAGGATTTGAGTAATTTTTACTGTCATGAAAATGATTCCCAACAAAAATAACTTCTCTTTAGCTTTCTTTCATACTTCCTTGACTGTAAATTTCTAGTGATTTTATACAATGATTTCTGGCATAATGTTTTATTTTTCTATGTTTTTATTAAAACATCAGTGGAAACATTAATACATATTATTTCACCTTAAACCAAACCAATCTCATCACTAGATTTTTTCCAAATTGTTCATTTTTTTTACCAATAACTTTAGTTTAAGAATAATTTCAATACATTTGAATAATGGTTATAAATGTAAAAGTTATGAAAGAATATATATATTATAACATTACTATAAACAGTCCTAGAAGAAATCAAAATTTTAGGTGCTAAAAGTATTTTAATACTATGCATATTAGAGTTCCCAAGAAATATGGAACCAATAGGATGATTCAGAGATAGACAGGGATATTGAAATAAAGAGATGCAGAAAGAGAGAGAGAGGGAGAGGAAGAGGGTGAGGAAGAGGGAGAAAGAGAAAGAGACAGAGATAGAGACAGAGACAGATGGCTCACATGATTATGGAGACTGACAAGTCCCAACATCTATGGAGTGAGTTGGCAAGCTTGAGACCCAAGGGAGCTGATATGCAGTCCCAATCTAAAAGCAGGTAGTCTATAGACTCAGGAAGAGCCAATGTTTCAGTTTGAGTCAGGCCTGCAACTTACTGAATGAGACCCACTGACATTATGGAGGGTGATTTGCTTTACTCAATCTGCACATTTAAATGTAATCTCATCCAACAACACCCTTACACAAAACCCAAGATGATTTTTGATCAAATATCTAGGCACCCTGAGGCCCAGTCAAGTTGACCCATAAAATTAATTACTACACCATGTTATACACAGAATTTGTTATATCGTTATTTGCTAGTCCACAACAAAATATTACCCCATCATCTGAGCCTGTACCAGTAGATATGACGGAGCTCTTTCTTTTGATATATGTAAAAAATGAGTTAACTTGGCAAAGCAAGTTAACTGATAGTCTCTGATGTTTTAAATTCAGCATATAACATTCTTAATATTTTGTCCTGCTTTATTTCATAGTTATTTTCTATTAAATTTTTACTAACTTTTGCAGAATCCGAGTCCTCTTTGTAATAACCCCTAGCAGTAACTTTTGGTTCATATTTATGGGTCACAGATCATTACATGAGAGTGTAGCATTTTGAACATCAACTGGCTGAAATTCACTGTAAAACATCCATTAAACTACCTGGAAAGAAAAAAATTTTCCATATAATAAAAAGAAACAAGCATATTCTTGATTCTGGTAGGAATTGAAACACTCCATTGATAGTTTGAGATTAAAAATTGGTGTCTGGAATCTTCTTGAAACCTATTTCTTGTTTACCCTCCAGTAGCTGAGTTTCTGGTAATTATACCTGGTAAAATATGCCAAATCAGCTATCATATGGGAACCCTCTCTGCCCACTAATGTTCTGGCTATGTACCCTAGCAAGCAAACTGTCTCAAAACGTGTATTTGCAATTTCAGTGTCCTTCAAACACAATCAAAAAAATCATTTTTGGGGGGTCTCAGATCCTTACAGATACATACCTTAGAACACAAATCATATTCTTGTTTACCAACCATAATTTTTGGCTTTTGACTCCTACCTACAACCTAAGTAAAATTCAGTGTGAACTCCAAGCTAGAAAGTTTCATTGCATTTTACTTAGAGATAAACCAATTTGAATCTAAACCCAGAACAAGAATTCTTAATTCCTGAGTACCTTAGATATGTGTGCAAAATTTTATATGTGTATATATGTATGCACATTTTCCTGGGTAGAGAGTCTGTACCATTCACTGAGTCTTAACTATATAGTATTCCTAATCCCAAAGAGTAAAGTCATTAAACAATTAGAATCAAGTTTCACCAGTTTCTTTCTATATTAGGGTTCTCCAGAGAAACAGAACACACACACACAGAGAGAGAGAGAGAGAGAGAGAGAGAGAGAGAGAGAGAGAATGAATGAGAGAAAGGGTGAGCAAGAGAGAGATTTTAAGCAATTGACTCATGCAATTGTGGAAGTTAGCAATTCTGAAATTCACAGGGTAGGCTGTCAGGCTGCAAATTCCAGCAAGCATTGATATTACAATATTGAGTCCAAGTGCAGTCTGGAACCAGAACTACCTTTTCTTTGGGGTCCTCTGTGTTTTCTTTTAAGGCCTTTAACTGATTAAATAAGGCCCACCCACATTAGGAAGAGTGATCTGCTTTACTTAAAGTCTACTGATTTAAACGTTAATCACATCTTTAAAAAATACCTTCAACAGTGACATCCAGATGGGAATTTGATCAAAATCAGGTACTATGGCTTAGTCAAGGTGACATATAAAATTAACCATCACACTTTCTATGCCTAACAGCTCCTTTTTAGGCATATTCTTTTGATAGTTGGGCCCTCACAATAAACATTCAATAAATTTTAACTTTGTATTTATACATTTCAGCGTGCTCTCTTTGCCTTCTAATATGAGAGGTGCTACCTACCATACCTTGGCTAAAGTACAATCTCTTTTGTCTAACTGTCCTCCAAAAGCTTATCTGATCTCTTTATCTTTGTGCAAGAAGGATATCATGTACACCATAAAACTAGTTTCCCAACATTCAAATGTAAAGTCAATAAAACCAACCATTCAAGTTAAAGGATAAGTAGACAGGAAAAGAAAAAAAAAAACCTTAACAATGCCTATAATGTAAAAACAGTAGTATAAAAACAAAGAGATAGAATTTAGAGGTAAATCTTTGCCTCTGCCCTCCAAGGTATCAATTAATTTGCTTTTTAAAATGAGACAAAGTTATAGAATCTTAAAGATCCAGTTTTCCAAATATTTATACTGCCTAAATTTAAACTGGCTAATCATTAATGTTTAACTATTCTTTATTGTTTATTCCCAATTAAAATAATTCTTAGGGTAAGGAAGGAGTTTGGAAGGACGGAGATAGCAGTTGAAATCACTTTCCTTAAGATAAAAATATTCTATCTTTGGAGGACCTACACTTAACTAAGAGCTATTTCAAATTTTTTCCATGTTTTTCAATCTTCTTTTGGTCACTCTCTTCTCTCCCTTGCTTCCTAAAAGATCATCTTGCAGCCTTCAAATTAAAATTATTATCTTCATTCCACCTTAGTTTAGCGTTTCCTTGACACTCATTTTTTTACCTTCCCTTATCCTACAGGAAAAAGCTCACCTTTTTCCTTGTCAAAACTAATCCTAATGAATGACCTTTGTTTTTCATTCTCCTCTCCTCCTGTAAAACCTGAGTACTTCAACATGTGATCTGAGGACATCAGCATCTGAAACACCTTCTGCTTATTTGAAGTTTTCTTTTCTGGTCTCTGCTTTGATATTACTGAATCAGAATTTCTGGTATAAGACACAATCTGCATTTTAACCAAACTCTCCAGGTGCTTCTTATGCATGCCAGTTTGAACCGCTAATCTTGATGGTCTTCATCAATAATTACTAGTTTCACTAAAAGATTCAGAAACTTCCTCTTAAATGGCTCTGAAATTTGGCTCCCATTCTTTAATATCATCTATAAATTTCACTCGGAGGTCACTTACAATTCTCTAAATGGGCACCAAAGTGGCCTTTTCTTTGTCCTTACTCTTCCTGATGTCTCTGCAGCATAACAGAATAGCTATATCATAAAGCATTTACTGAAATATCAATTTACACACCCTTAGTCAAAGAGAAAGGGAAAAAAAAAAGATAACATATGCAGGAAATTTATGTGCTAGTTTAGTCAATGAAACTCTGCTCCAAAATAGGCAATGAATGGGATACTTGAACCCATCATCTCAGTTAGTCTCTCATAGTGTTAACTACTTGCTCACTGTGAATCCAGTATTGAAAACTGTCTTCTACATGCAGCATGGTCCCTATGTGAAATTCAACTAGAAGGTAGGCAGAGAGGGAACAAGGGAGGACAAAGGAAGGAACTATTCTAATTTGAGGGATAAAAACACTTGTGTTGAATTTTCACAGAAAAAAATTGTGTATTGATAACTGATACAGCAATTTCATGATGGATTTTGTAAACTGGTTTTGACTTTACAACATTTTCAGCTTATGTCATGAATTAAGAACCTAATTCATGAATAAGATGAAAATACACTGTATAATTATCAATGCTCTTTATTAAACGACTTCCTTTCTTACCCTTAAAAATGTATTCTGGTTTTTCTCTTATATCTTACTGTTCCCTCTTTGGTCTGCTAACTGATTCCTTCCCCTAAAAGTGAAGGCATTTTTAGCCCTTCCTTCTTCCTCCTTCCTTTACTTTCTCTGGATTTTTCCACTAACAAGTCCCAATTATAGAACAGGACCACTGTTTAGTTTCTGGATTAAGTCCAGCCAAGGGCTAAAGTCTTCCAGTAGCACCAACTCTATCACTTATTTGATTTGAAACTGAGTCCTAGTTCCTAGTAATGGAACTTAGTGACCCACTCACAAATGTCAAGATCCTGTTTTGTTCCCCTAAGTTTCCTTGTTATCTTTCAGATCAATTACTTTGGTACTTGAAGACAAACTGCCAGTGTCTATGTCACTTGAAAGTCACAGGACATCTCTGCTCCCTCCTATACTGATTCTGTACATATGTTTAAGTTTCTACTTTGACTTCTGTTCAGTGGGCTGATGATTGTTGGCCTATGCTCTTAAATACTATCTGCTTTTCTAATTTTAAGTTCTTTCAAAGAGTGAAGTTGAACAACTGAAGAAGCAACTGATGAGATAAACCAAAGCCTAGAGGCAGAGTTTCAGTGAATCCAGTGAGGACTATGGGAGCCAAAAGTTAAAGAAATGGAGGGACCAGGAAACTAATTTTGTAAAAATTTAGCTGTTCAGGCACTTTTCATTTCATAACTACTATCCAATATTAGACTGAACTTTAATGGTAACTTTTACAATTTATGATATGCTCTGACTTGTACTCAGAAAAACACACATTTCTATGTTTGAAAATGTCAACTAATCACTATGAAATTAGTTTTAATCATATCCTTGCCATTAGTAAAATGTGAATTTAGCAGCATTCAAAGGATATGGCTTAGGAACATAAAAGTTAATCTATCATGCTAAAAGATCATTGAAAAAACTATTTTGTAAACTATATTAAGCAAAATATGTTTGCAAAGAATATTTTTAAGAAGTGTATCTTTATTTCCATTAGATGAAAGTGTGTGCATGTCTCTACTCATACATAACCAGATAAAGTTATAGAATATTCCATAGTTGAAAAGGACCTAATAAATGAAGTCCAATATTTTCATTTTATAGATGAAAGTACCTAGCAACAGCAGACTAAATAACACATCTAACATCTAGTTACTGGAAGGACCAACTCCAGAGCTCTTCCCTAATGCTATTTCATTTATGCAACAACTCTCTATTGAACACCTTCTTTGTGTACTGGAGCAATGATAAATGGAATATTATTCTTCCCAAAAAGTCAACAGTACAAGGAGAAAATTATACATATAAATAATGTAACCTAAATATCAACTGCTTCAGCCTGGGGTTACCACACTTCCCTTAATATTTAAATAAATTTGCTTAAGCTCCTATCATGTATATGTTGAAAATCAAATCCTTCTTTCCCACCTGTTGACTTCTCTGGAGGTTCATGTTTCTCTTACAGACTTTTTGCTCCAATTTTCTGCTTTTGATTAATTTTCACCCTGATATTTCCCCTTTTGTGACCAAATCACTCTAACAGGAATACAGATCATTTATCTCAGATTTCCCAAAGCACTCATAAATGTAAGACCTTACTATTTAACTTAGTTTCCTAAAAAGTTGGGTATAGTGAATGGATATTAAGTCAGAACTATAGCTCTTAGAATCTTTTGTTTGTAATCAATAGAAGAAAAATATAATTCAAACAGTATTAAACCATTCATTCAATAAACAGTTATTGGTCCAAGCATTGGAGAATTAACAATAAAAAAAGTCAAAAATTCCTTGAGGGAGACAGATAATAAGCAAGTAGGTAAATCCATATGTATGTGCAGTGATCATGCTACAAAGACAATTATGGCAAGGAGGAACACAGGGTATATCTCATTTTTTAGATACAGGAATCAAGAAAAATAACTCATTGGAAAGGTGGCATTTGAAGAGAAACCTGAAGGAACTGAGGAAGTGAGACATGTGGACATCTTAAAGGAGTTCAGGCAGAGGAAAGAGAAAATGCAAAGATGATAAACTTAGTGTGTTTGAAGAAAAGTAGGGTGGCTACTGTGTCTTTGGCAGAGTGACACAACAGAAGTATTAAGGTCTGGAAGATAACTAGTATTCATATCATAGAGAACTTTCTAGATCAATGTAAGGACTTGAGCTTTTATTTGTAGTGGAAGTTTTTTAAAGAAGACTGGCATGATCTGACTTACATTTAGAGAGAACCACTATGTTTACAGAATAGAGAATAGGATGGTAAGAGCAGAAGCAAAGAGGCATTTGGGACACTATGGTTATAATCCAGAAAAGAGATGGTGTGGTTTACATCAAGGTGGAAATAATGAAAATAATGAGAAGTGATGAGATTCTGGATATATTATGATAAAAAAACTAACAAGATTTGCTAATGGATTAGATGTGGGTTGTAAGAGAACAACTGGAAAAACAGAGGTGCCATTTAATAAATTAGTAAGACTATAAGAGAAGTCTATTTGAAAAGGAGGTGAATCAAGAGTTTGGTTTTATTCAATTAATGAGATTTACTGGATAATCTAAATAGAAAGACTAGAGGTTTGGCAGGCTTCAATATCAGCTTATAAGTCATTTGATCTCAGTGACTCAAGTCATCAAAGACTCCTCTTTTTCTTTCCATTTTTCCATCTCTGTTATTCATAGCCAGAGTCTTCCTAAGGATGGCCTCACATGTAGTCAAAGGGCAACTGTCATCAGAAATTGGAGCTGTATGTCTTCACATGCAGTAGGATAGTCAGGACAATTCCCATAACCAGACAAAAGTCTTGAACCTCTGTTGAATGGATCTTTTCTAAACCAACCATGGTGCCTCAGAAAAATGTCAGGAAGAGTACTGAATGGATTAAGCCTAGATTACTTTCAAACTAATCACTGTCTAAATGGTATTATAGGATTATCTGAGAGTTTAGGCCAATTTGCTATCACTGTTGATGGAAGAGGAAAGGTTAATTCTACGAAACCAAATGGTTCCTATATAATGAGAAGAGTGAAAGAAATGTTGTAAAGACAGGTGCAATGCCCACTACAAATGCAAAGAAGAGCAAATGACTTAAAATTAAATACCGGATGCAACTATTCTTACCAACTTTTTGGCAATTCTTATCCTGGGGAAATTTCACTGGTGTGTCCACTGAGGTTCCAACAGAAAAGGGTTCCATGTTGCATAACACCCTTTTTCTCAAAATCTGTCTCATATTTCCTGTTAAAATGCCCATCATTTGTCACTCCATTATACAGAAAAATTGGCTTTGAGTGAGTTTTGTACAAATTCATTAAGGTGCAATGTAAAAAAGAGGACTATTCACTCCAGGTATAAACAACTTAACAGAACAGAAGAACCTAAAGAGGTTTTGAAATTTTGGTCTTTTTCCCTTAAATAAATAATTTTTAATTCTTCCTCTATAGGGATCTTTTTAAATAAGAATTGCCTTTAGAAAACAGTAGCAGCAAGATAGCAAGGGTAGTGTGTGTTTATCTGAGAACTTTTTTTTGTTTATTGTTTTAAGTAGGTTTTTCTCTTTTACAATAATTATTCAGTGAATCAAGAACTCTAAATAAACTATGTACAAAGTGCTCTAATAGCTAAGTAGAATGGACATATAATTCAGTCCAGCATGATGATAAGAACAGACACTGAGTATCTGATAGACAATACTGCAACTACAGACAGCTGCTAAGAGACAAAAATGTATTTTAAAAATATAACTCTAACTGTTGTAGAGGAGCAGCTAGGAGGATGATCAGTAAAATTAGATGCCATGTAGTCAATTAGGAAGCTACAACACCAGTTTAGTAAAGACAAAATGAGGGACTGGCCCAATGCAGTGACAGAAAGGTTGCAAAGAGGGCCCAGTTTAAGGATAATTATGAAGTTGAATTATTATGTTGCCTCTCTGATATTTCATATAAAATTCACTATAGCAAATAAAGAATGGTAGTTTGGGAAGCATAAAAATTGAGTAAACAATTTGTTATTTTTGCCACATCCTTTTGGATTTTGTTATTTCGCCAAAATCTTTTTTTTTCTTCTTCCATTAACATCTGAATTTTGCTTCTAGGGAAATGGTCTTTTCCCATTAGATACAATCTAGTTAGATCAATCAAAAGAATCTGTTTCCCTCCATTTTCATTCATGTAAACCAATGAGACAGATCCTCTCTGGAATTTGTGACAGTGCGGGTGGAGGTCAGCTTTTGATGACCTGATGAGACCCTTTCTTGTTACTACCAGGATTCCAAAAGCTGTCCAGATTCTCATCTGATGGATTTTTCAGATTTTAAGTAAGCTAACCTTATAGTGCCCTATATCCTCCAGATTATTTTCTGCCTAAATTAGCTAAGATGGGCTTCTATTTCTTACAACAAAAATAAACTAAATAATATAAAAGTATGATAAAAACAAATGAGCCAAGATGTAACAGGACTAAGAACCCAGGTCTCCTAATACTCAGTCTAGTAGCTTTTGTATCATGTCATCGTGCCTCTAAATATTAAAGGAGAAAATCTTCAAACATAAGAAATATAGTGTCTAATATGTCTAATAGAAATGTGTTCTTCAACACTAGAATCAATCAAAAAATAAAGAAGGATATAGTAACTCGCTTAGATACCACGAGACAATGGCAAAGAATGAATTGGAGATTATGTATGCATCCTAGGACTTTATGTTAATACAATCTACTCTAGCCATGTCTGGGGATTTTATGAAAATACTGAGTAAATCTAATGCAGTCCTGCAGGTTCTGGAGTGATGGACCACATGCCAAGTTCAGGGACCATATCATCAAAACAATCTGGGAATTTCTGAGCTCTCATTCCTTCTACTGCTACTGCCACTGCTGCTGCTGCTGCTGCTGCTGCTGCTGCTGCTGCTGCTGCTGCTGCTGCTGCTGCTGCTGCAGCAGCAAAATTCCATTTTATGTTTTGTGGGTGAATTAAAAAACCTTCAGTCAAGACTTTAAATTAGAGCTTTTGCAAATAATAAAAAGCCTAGTTGGATAAATTTAAAATCGTTTTTTAGTTCAGCAAGTGTGCAAGAATAAAATGTAATGGAACCAGCAAGCTTTTATCTGCTCAGTTTGCCCCCAAGTTTAGGTGATGATCAGACTCCTGTAAATGTACCTTGATCTTTCTAGATTCTGGGGATGAAGGAACTCTCTAATTTATTTGCTAAGTAGGGAATATGGCTCCCTCCTCAGTAAAAATAAAGCTGAAATTTATAATACAGGAACTATGGTTTGGGAGTGGAGGGAAAATAGATGAATTCAAAGAGAAACAAACCAACAGACTGAAAAATCCTAGAAGCTGTCATGTATCAGAGCTGAAAACATTGGCAGATTGCCAGAAAGTATTTTGGCAGAAGATAGCCAAGTTTAGAAGATCTAACTTTAGAATGAGGAAAGGCAGTTAACTGGAGAAAAGGCAAAAACTAAAGTGAATAAAGGGGGAAAAATGTAAGGGAATAATCAGAATTGAATTCAAGAGGAGACACTTCCCTTTGTTTTAATGAGAAAAATACCAAAAAGAAAAAAAAAGTAAAAGTTTCCTTTTCTACTTGCTGAAGAATTACTGAAAATGAAAGTCCATTGTAACTAACAACACTGACGATTTCTCTGATTTAGTATACTGTGGCCTAATCAACAAGACAAAATAAGAATGTTGGTAAATAAAGTATAATTTCCTTGGCCCTGGCCAACTATACCTGAAAACTACGGCCATGTCTTTCCATTGACCTATTTTCCAAAGCCCCATTTTTCTTTCCTTCATAAAATTATTTTATTCAGATTCCAAAAAAAAAAAAAAAAAAAAAAAAAAACAGAGCTGAGAGAAGAAATGACCATAAATTAACCTGTCCACTCACTCTCTGAGAATCCCAAACCAGTGAGAGCAGAGCAGACCTAACCCGGGTTCAGGTTCCTCAGGCTACCTTGGGCCCCCAGGCCTCCTTGCCTTGCGCCCCCGCACAAGTGATGCCCTGAGGCCATGGAGACAGTGGCTAGCCCCTCCTTTCTGAAGTAGAGGAAAACCCAGAACTAATAAAGAAAAGCAAGACACATAAAGAAACCACCCAAAGAAACAGGCAGCACAAACCTTCCGTGAGGCAGTCTCGGCGTCAGGAGTTGCTCCAAGAGCACACACAGTCCTGATCTGATGAGGTAAAACTCATAAGCTTCTTCGAAGAGGGGGTTGGTGTCAGACCTTTTCGTGGCTAGAGCCGTCCTCTTGGTCCCCAAAGCCATTGTCAACCGGGGCCTCAGCCTGGGCCTCAGCCTGGGCTCACTGCCCTCTTCCTAGGCTATAGACAGAGACGCTGTCGGAGACCTGCTCGGGTGCCAGGGCCAGATCTTCACGCAACACCGGGCCAGTGTGGGGCGCTGCTTCACACGTTCCGGCTCGCGTCCGGGTCCGGCTGTTCCTACGTGTGGCGCCAAAGTTACTCTTCCGCGTGTGACCGGTGTACTCCGTGACCGTACCTTTACTCTTTCTGCTTTCTGAAAAGCACACAGGACCGTCCGTTAGCGGTTGAGAAGGTATGGGGTTCGTTGAGCAAGGAGATGAAACTCAGTAGGCCAGCCCTAACTTCTGGGTGGGGTTCTACCTTTCCAAGTGCAGCTCTCAGCTCTGGGGGTGTGGAGTGGGGGGATCATCAACCGGGGGTGGAGATTGGAGGTGCACACCTACCTGGTCTCATAGATGTTGGGTGCCACATCTTGCTCAGGAAACAAAAGGCAGTCATTGGGGAACTTGAGGTGTGACTTGAAGTAACTACTCTCTAGTAGGTGTTGGGGGCCCAAAGATGGCCACTGGAGTCACCTGGAAATTTTCACCTGACTCCTCCTGCAGCCCCTTGAGCTTGAGCAGTAGCACCTGAAAACTGGGCACTAGAAATCTTAGCAGGATGGCAGGAGAGCAGATTAGTATTTCTAGATGTATACTTTAAATGTACAATTAATTTATTTGAAACATTGTTTATTAATTGAGTTACAGAATAAATATTTTGACAAGGAGAATTTGAGCTAATTGTGAAAAGTATTTAACAGAAGATAGTATTTAAATACAATGGAGTAACCTAATAGTTTAAGAAGCAAAATATGAAACTTCCTTGATGACCAACTGGAAAACAATTTGAGTTCATATATACTGAGTTATTTCCCTCCAATAAAATATTATTTTGTTTGTTGTTTTGCTTTTTAGATGCGTTGTAATGGTATGTTATAAATATGGCTTCATAGTCCTCTGGCTTTCCTTCTTTAAAAACATTATTTGATGAGCTATGGAAACTTACTTAAATAATTAAACTATGTAAATATAATACATATCTAGCTTGTATGTATTACATACAGGTGCATTCAGAGTACAAGTAAAAATTTTTACTGATCAAAATTGGAGAATAAAAGTAACCTCTACACCAGAAAAGTTTAAAAATTGTTAGTGTGAAAACCCAAATTGATGTCTTATGACTTATTTCTAAATTTATTGAAGCTTTGCTTCAAAAGCAAACGTTTCAATTTGTTGGTCTTTCTAAAGTATTCTTCTATTCCCAATTAATCCCTAACGTTGTTCCATTGTTTATAAGAATCTCAGTGCAATGTTTGATGTCTACTATCATTTGTGTAAGCAGATGTTAATTATCGGGAAAAAAAATGTAACTAGAATTTACCATCCCTACCAATTATATTTTCTACAAGATATTGATGACCTATGCATCAAATCTATTCACATTGTATACGAAGGTCGATTTTTGAGGGAAGTATCTTAAAAATTGGTTAGTTTCTCTGCAATTTTTGTCATTGTATGGAAAGTGACATCTACTTAGGAAAGCATTGTTTTAACATTTAGATCTATTTCTAACTTGGAAAGAAAATGTAAAAAAGAAAACCACAAATTTCTAGATTTAATTGAGCTTTTCCTGTTATAAATAAATTATTATAATGACCACATTATTTTAATGACTCAAAAATAAATAAAAATGTGTAATATAAAATATTTAAATAAATATCAATGTCTGAACACCACTGGTACCTGTAAGCTAAATTAGGGCTTAGCTCAACTGTGAATTTATCGGTGAGGACACTTCTGTGCTAAGAATTTCTCCTGGTCCATAACCATTCCAAACTTTGGATTTATAAAGTAAAAACTAACTAAATAACTAACTATATGTTATCAGAGAATAAAGCTTTTATTGTTTTTTTTCCCCTTTAATTCTTCTAATGAGCCCTATAATAACCCCACTGAATGAGTTTTCCAAGGTCTAAACAGAACATGGCAATGTGTAGAATATGTATTTTTCCAGTGCCTATTTTTTCTCCATCCCAGGCATTATCTAAAAAATGGTTCTACATACTTTTATTCCTTCCCTTAAACTCCTTCAATTTCCAATTAGTTAATGGCTAATTTACATAGAGAGGGTTTTCATTTCTAAAATCTGCAGTTATGCAGATTCTCTTAAAGGTCCATAACTAAATGGATTGCACTTTATCCTTTCAAGATGTTAGAATTATTTAAATTAGAAAGATTTGTGATACAGATATAGAGATAAATATTCCAATAATTTGAGATTTCATTAGCTAAGCAATTCTGTTCAGGAAAGGGACCTAATTTCTAACAACTCTGATGCTGTGCAAGTCACTTCATATCTCCTGTTTTCATTTTATTTCTTTGTACAGATGTTGAACAAGATGGTTCTTTAGGTTATTTTAATCTGTAATGCTTTATTCTAATTCAAGAGTACAATTCTTGAATTCATGAAGGTATTCTTTTCTTAACCTTGCATTGATTATCAACGTACTATGTGTCAGACTCTCTGATAGACACTTTTTTCAAGGTTTTTTTTTAGAACAGTTTTAGATTTACAGAAAATAATTTAGATGATAATGCAGAGTTTATACCCTGCATTGCAGTTTCCCCATTGTTAACATCTGACATTAGTGTGGTACATTTGTTACAGGTGATGAACCAATATTGACCTATTATAATTAAATAAAGTCCATACTGTATTCAAGTTTACAGTGTTATTATCTTTTACAGCTTATTCTTGAACTGTGTAGGTCCACTTACACATGGATTTTTCAATAAATACATACAGTTCATAAATGTCTTTTTTTATTATTTTCTTAATAACATTTGCTTTTCTCTAGCTCAGTTTATTGTAAGAATACTATATATATATATACATATACATTAGATATATATATACATATATGTATATGTGTTTTATATATATATATATATGTATATATATATATAAAACATTAAAAAATGTGTTAATTGACTGCTTATGTTATCGGTAAGGCTTCCACTCAACAGTAAGCTATTTAGTCGTTAAGTTTTGGAAGAGTCAAAAGTTATCTATGGGTTTTCAACTCCTCCTAGCACCCACATTGTTCAAGGGTCAGTTATATTCTTTTTGTGCTCCAACATCTCATCCAATATATAATATTTATGTGTCATATCTTCTTAGAGTCTTCCTATGACAATTTTTAAGATTTTCTCTTTTTTTGATGATCTTGACAGTTTTGAGGAATACATGTCAAGTATTTTTTTAAATGTTCCTTAGTTGGAATTTGTTTTCCTCATAGCTATACTGGAGTTATGGGTGCTAGACAGGAAAACCATAAAGATAAAGTTATTTTATCACAACATATCAAGGACACATACTGTCAACTTGATTTGTAACTTAATATTTATAATGTTGTTAACCTTGATCACCTGGCTGAGGTAATGTTTTTCAGGTATTCTCATTGCTCATTCCCCCCTTTTTATATTATATTCTTAGGAAGAAAGTCACTATACACACTGTTCACTTAAGAAGTAAGGGTTCATGCTCCCCTTCCATGAAGGCAGTATATCTAGATAAGTTATTTGTAATTCTTCTACAAAGGAAATGTGCCTCTTCTATTTATTTATCTATTTGTTTGTTTGTTTATTTGTTCATTTGTTCATTCAATTATTTATGTCAGTATAGACTGATATATAACCTTTTCAGATTGTCTTATTTATTCCATACTTTGGATTATAATCCAATCTTTATTTTATTACTCAAATTTGTCCAATTTTGGCCTTTTGCAATTCTTTCAGTTGGCTCTGTTAACCCTTCAACATACACCATCAGTGTAGATTTTTGTTTTGTTTTGAGTACTTCCTGTCTTAAATGTTTCAGGTTGCCATAGTGAAATACCATAGACTAAGTGGCTTATAAACAACAGAAATTTATTTCTCACATTTTTTGAGTCTAGAAGTCTAAGATAATGGTATCAACATAGTCAAGTTCTAGTAAGAACCCTCTTTCTGGATGGTAGACTGTCGACTTATCATTTTATCCTCAAATGGCAGACAGAGAGCTACCTCTCTTTGCCTCTTTCTATAAGTGCAGTAATCCCATTACTTAGGGCACCACATTTGTCCTAATTACCTCGCCAAGGTCCCAACTTCAAACACTATCACATTGAGAATTAGATTTCAATATATAAATTTGGGGAAGACACAAACATTTAGTCCCTAACATTTTCTTGCTTTCTAACACTACACCATGCTTCAGACCCATCTTAGATATTTCCTGACCCAGTCCTAAAATCAACTGGTAATCCAAGAAGCCCTGGTTTCTCCTCTTGGAGGAGAGTACATCTCGGTGCTGGATGCACTTGTTACTGGTGTGTCATTGTCTCTAGGACCTCTCAGTTGACAGTAAGAAAACATAATTGTGTATACTAACCTGTGTATAACATTTCTATATTAAGCTCAAAGTAAATTCATATAGATGTCTCTAGCTCTCATTCTTTACCGTATAGATCATTGTAGCTCTTCCCCCTGCTTATCTCTAACCTCTAACAGTGAGAAATTGGCTTCCACTATCTTTTATTTATTTAATTGTTCAATTCAAGTGTGTATGTGTGTGTGTATATGTATGTATGTATGTATGTACACATGTATGTATATAGCAGTATCAACTTTTACCCCTGTGGGGAACAGGTTTATCAACTAAAGTACTGTGTTTATGTGAAGTTCTTTTTGCATTAAGCGTTATAGACTCTACTCATTTCCAAAGGTATTTACATTAGCACCTTGCTTCCCTTTTGCCTTCATTGAGTTTTTTCATACATTTGTAATACAATGCACTCAGATCTTTTTGCCATAATCTGCATTCCATCCTGGGATTCTTTAATCTTCTAAATAATTTTTTTAAGTATTTGCATACATTAGATTTCACTACGTGCTATAAAGTTCTATAGGTTTTTGATAAATGTGTAATACTTATACACCATACAATATCACACAGGATATTTTCACTCCCTGAAATAAACTGTTTTCACCTGTTGTAATCTTCTCCCCCTCCTCCCACTTCTGCCCCTGGCAATCTCTTGACTTTTTATTGTCTTTATAGTTTTAACTTTTCCAGAATGTCAAATAATTGGAATTTTATAACCTTTTCAGAGTCTTTCTTCACTTAGAAATATGCACTTAAGGATGCTTCATGTGTTTTTCTGGATTGATAGCTCATTTCTTTTACCACTGAATAATAGTCTATTGTATAGATGTACCACAATTTGTTTATCCATTCACCAATGAAAGCTATCTTTGTTGCTTCCAGTTTGAGGTAATTAGGAATAAAGCAATTGTAACCATTCATATGAAGATTTATTTTGTAAACATACATTTTCAGATCAATTGGGTAAATATCTAGGAGGGAAACTGCTATGAATAGCAAGACTATGTTTACCTTTGTTAAAAAACAAAAGTATCTTTCAAAGTGGCTGTACCATTTTTGCATTCCTATCAGCAATGGATGAGAGTTCCTGTTGCTCCACATTCTATCAGTATTTGCTGCCATCAATATTCTGGCTTTTGGCCATTTTAAAAGATATATAGTGGTATCTCACTGTTGTTTTAATTTGCATTACCCTGATGACATATTATATGGAGCATCTTTCATATGCTTATTTACTATCTGTTTATACTCCTTGGTAAGGTGTCCAGATCTTTTACCCATTTTTAAATGTCCCTTATTTGATATTCAGGCCAAGAGAGACTGAGTGGTGCAGTTCACAGAGACAATACTCAAGGCAAAGAAGCTCAGAGGATGCATCTGAGTAGGTAATAGGCTTGGCAAACAGAGTTCCAAAAGAGTGAACAACAATCATAGAGGTTGTTTTCATGTCAATACATATGATCTCTTTCAATTATTTTAAATTACATAACAATCTGATAAAATTAAAAAGTTAAAATTTGATTCCAAAAAACTTCCTAAGCACAAATTCTACTATTTTGCTATTTTTTTCCCAAATTCAAACTTATTTAGAGGCTGTCATATAGGCACCAAATTTATGTGGCATATGTAAACTCAGAAACTGACATAATGTAAATATCACCTAAACTTATAAATTTTATATCAAATTTTTATAATTTGTAAACAGGCTTTCAATCAATATTTAATCAAGTTATTATTAAATTTTAATATAAAACTGACATTCCCTCTAATTTGCGTAACTAATGATGAAGAAAACCTTTAATTTACTTTGTGGTTTCAAAAATCATTTGTCTTTTTCAAGTAACAGGAAAATATTATATAGACAAAAATTATAAAGTCGATTTATAAAGTATACTTTTACTGCTAAGCTTATTTCACCTTGAGAAAGTACATTTTCAACCAATTAGGGCTAAAGTTATTTAGAATCTTTTTAAAATTTAAGTTAACCTTTTTTAAGATTCCAAATATACTTAAAGATACTTTAATACTATTATATAGCAAAAAAATACTAGCCTTTAAATTGTTTAAACATTTCTAATAACCTTTTTTGATATAAGTGTGCATAATTTTATCTTGGCTATAACTATCATTTGAGCTAAGGTAACCATATATTTGTCATCCAAAGAAGTACAGTTTTGAGAATAAGAGAGAGCAATAATAATAATAATAATAATGATAGTAATAATGAAAAAATGGTCATGAGCCTGGACAAAAGGTTAACCCTAACCTTAATTTTTAAATCTGAGTCAAACATTACTAAAAATATTCAAAAGTTTATGAAACTACCTAGCTCTAGCTGGCATAAATATAATAATCTATTATTTATAGTAAATACTTAATAAATAATTTATTTACCAAACTGGTATTTACTCAGCATAAAGTATTACAAGAGCAACTTGATCTCATTAATAAAGGCTAAGAAGTTAAATATAAGAGAGCAATTTTTTATTTTATGGAATGATTTTAAAATATACTGAAAATTCTTTAAAAGATTCCTGCTCCAAATTTACCACCTAACAAACTCCCTAAAAAGCTATCATTAAATATTAGTTGCTTTTGTTTAAGGCCATACTTTTCAAAAGCTGTTCAAAGCATATCAGATTGTCAAATACTACTGGTTATGACAGAACCTTAGGATAATGTTGTACTGGAAGCTAAAACTTTCTGATACAGAGATTTAACATTTGTTTTTCCTTTTATAGAAAGTAAATGAGATTAGTAGGCCTTACCTCTTGCCTGTTGTTTATAAGCAGGGGTAAGCCAAAGTACCTCTTTCCAGCGATAAGATATGTATCTGCAAGAAGGAAGGAGAAAGAGCAATGTCTACAAGATTTCCATTGAAACCTCCAATATTTAAAAATTCTGAGCTTGATTTTTATAAAATTTGGGAGATTCTTTCTTTACAACAAATAAGAGAATGGACTGCTGAATGTTAACATAGCTGCACGATAACTAGCAAGATGGGGAAGATAGTTCTAGTTAATAGTATACAGAAGTAGCTGCAGAGGAGATTTATCAGACAGACATGGCCCTTAGTAGGGGAGCACAAATTTTACCTTGCAAAGAGAGAGCTGAGAAATGTTTCGGTTAACTACTGCTGCATAACATACCACTCCAACACTCGGTGGTTTAAAACAACTATTTTACTACTGTTCATATTTCAATGGCTTTAGTTCAAATGGATGGGTCTTCTGATTCATGTGATGTCAGGTAGGGTTACGGTTATCTGGAAGTTTCTGACATGGTTCATTCATATAGTTTCCAGGTGGTATTGTCTATTGACAAGAGGTGCAGCTGGGTTCATCAACCAGAGGGTTCTCCATGTCGCCTCTGGATTCTAAGGGCCAGGAAGTAGAACCTATGTCTTGTAGGTTAGATTCTCCCAAAGATAATTCTGAGAAGAAGTCTTGTGTATAAGATGTTTATTAGGAATCAACCCCTGAGGTAGGAAAAAAGAAGAAGCAAGATTAGGCAAAGGCAGAAGTCAAACTGTGATGTAGTTGGTTAACTTAGAGACTTACTACACATCAAACAAAACATTTCAACCTTTATACCCTCCCTTTGTTTAGTCCTCAGGAAGGGCATTACCTCAGGTGAACCAAATTTTTACAGCGAGGCAGATCCTAAAGAAGCCGACATCTGACATCTGTCTTCTATCTTCATTCCTCACTGCTGAAAAGCAAGTTCTTCTATAACGTGGAATCTGAGCAACTCATTCTATATGTACCACCCTACCAACCCTCTTAAATCCTGGGCTTGTAGGACCCAACACAGCAATTTCACAAATTCCCTAGCCATTTGATTGATAAAAGTCAGTTACAAGAACAGCCCATATTCAAGGAAAGGGAAAATAAACACTGCTTAATATTAAAAGTAGAATGAATATACAGAGAGGAGTGGGATTTAGAAAGGCACTTCAGGTTCTGCCCTTTGGCTGTAATTATTCAATTATAAAGTACAGTCCCAAGATCTCCACAAATATTCATCCTATTATGGTATCAGCTTATATCCAAGGCTCTTGTCATCTATATCAGAACCAGATGTAGATGAGGTGGACTCTTCAAGTTCCTCAGGAGTACCTGTGAACTAAAAAATAAAATATTACCAACAAAATTATTATCTGTCCTCTAGATACCCCACATACAAAAATGATGAAAGGACATGGCAGCCATGATAGAAACTTCTACTCTAAAAGGGTAAAACAGGAGACATATAGCAATTACTGGTTTGTAGCAATTCTGAAATCTAGCAGAATATGTCATCATTTCCTCTGTCTCCAGAGACAGAGAATGTTTCCTGATTAGAGACAATTTATGCTCCCTGAGAATGCTTCCCCATGGCTCTACCTCCTATGTCAACATTACTTTCCCATAAGAAGTGGAA
Source organism: Macroglossus sobrinus (assembly GCA_004027375.1). Lineage (NCBI taxonomy): Eukaryota > Metazoa > Chordata > Mammalia > Chiroptera > Pteropodidae > Macroglossus > Macroglossus sobrinus. The sequence continues at coordinate 49,445 of PVKZ01002034.1, forward strand.
TGTGTTTGCAGCTAAGTAGTTTTTCTTAGTTTGTGTCCTGCTTATAGGATATTAATAACAAAGAGTTCTTTTTTCATTTGGAACTATCTCTTTCTCTTTTAGTCTAAGCTGTTAAAATTTCTGTTAAAAATTTTAGACTTCTGTGTATGTATACGATATTTTTAAGACAGACTTTTTAAGACCTACTTCTCTCTATTTTGGCCTTAGAATCAGTGCTCAGGGGAAAATACCTTTAAGATTCTTGAAATTCCTCCTTTTTATCTAAAAGGGCCTAAAAGATACTTTCTTAAGATTCTTATTAATTCTATCATCTAGCTGAGAAGGTTGACACGGCAAGCCTTTAAAATTCTTAAAAGGTTTATTGTCTAGTTGAGAGGATCTATGGGACAAATCCTAATCTTTCTAAGGGTTAAACAAATAGCCTTTCACCTATTCCCTTGAACTTATCTTTATGCTGTGGCTATTTTTCTGGCACCACTCTGGATTTGATCTTTGCCTCTAGGTTATAATTCACTCTGAAATTTTTTTTGTGGGCAGAAACAGTTGAATATGAGAATAATGTACATTCCAAACTAGCAAATCTTTATTTTAAAGTGTTTATTCTAGACCAGAGATTGGTTGACTATGGCCCACAGGTCAAATCTAGACTGTCGCCTGCTTTTGTCAATCATTTTTGTTTTATTGGAGCACAGACATGCCCATTTACTTACATATTGTCTATGTTTACTTTTGTGCTACAACTTCAGAGTTGAATAGTTGCTATAGATGCTCTACAGCCTGTAATGTCTAAAATATTTACTATCTGGCTCATTACAGAAAATGTTTGCTGACCTGTACTCTATCTAAATACTACTTAAAAATTGAATGGTTTCTTTTTTTATTTCACCCTCCCAAATTATGTTCACTGAAAGAAACCAGTTGATATTTACAGCATTCTGTCCAGAAACTTTCTTAGCAAAATATACACATTCATTAAATATATTACCTACTTTTTATATTGCCACAAGTTATTGCATTGTCAAACATTCTACCTCTACATAATAGGGCAAAAACTCATCTTTGCTCCAGAATCAAATAACAATTTTCTCATTGTCCTACCAGCTTCCACAGACTGTGTCTTTGAGAGTCTTGTGGCCTACAACCACAGCCTTGCCCCAAAGCCAGTGCCACGTGTTTTAAGTTTTTGTTATAGCAGTACCTCACATTTAAACATCATTTCCATTTGGTTATCTGTTGCTACAAAACAAACCATTCCAAAACTAAATGGTTTTAAATAGCTATCATTTTATTATCTTAAATAATTTTATATGTTAAATTAGGTCAGATGGCCTCTTCTGCTCCTTATGTTAGCTAGGACTGCAATCATCTGGGAGCTCAACTGAATTTAAATTCCTAAGATAGATGCATTATTTATTTATTGCTATGTAATATATTACTCCAAAACTTAGTAGCTTAACAAAAATTTATCACCTCATAGTTTTTGTGGGTCAGGAATCTGGGAGCAGCTTAGCTTAGTGGTTCTGGCTCAGGGTGTTTCCTGAAGTTATAGTCAAGCTGTTGACTAAATTGAAGTCACCTTAAGTCTAGTAGATCTACTTTATATGTTTTTAGGCTGGCCTCAATTCCTCATATATAGGCCTCTCCAAAGGCTGCCTGAGTGCCATCATGAAATGGCAGCTGGCCTCTCCAAATGTATGACCTGAGAAAGAACCACCAAGATGATGACCATAGTACAGTGACCTATTTTCCCTTCTGTGGTATTCAGTTGGTCTTCAAACCAGCACTGGTGCAATGTGAGAGGGAACTACATAAAGATATGAAAAACAGGAAATGACCTTCACTGGGTGTCATATTGGAGACTGGCTACCACAGTGACTCACTCATATGACTGTCAATTAATGTCTGATGTAGTTAGAGTGCCTTGGGCATTCTTCACTTTTGTCATTCTTCAGCTTACCTTGGGCTTCTCACAGGCTGAGTTCCAGGAGACAGCAAGTAGTAACTTCCAATTCTCTTTTGTCTGGGTTTAGAAGTCCCATTATGTCCTACTACATTCTATTTGTAGAAGCTACTCATAGGCCAGCCCAGATTCAAGGAAAGCAGAAATAAGCTCCATCTCTTGAAGTGAAGAGTGGCATATATGTACAAAAAAGAGTGGAATTTTGGGGGGATACCTTTGAAGACTAGCTAACATAGGACATGAATATACACTATCTCATTTTCTTCCTGCCCTCTAACCTATTGCAGGAGCTTCCCATTGGACAATCCCATCCAGAAGTCAGTGGACAATGTTGTCCCTTGAATTATTCCTAGATGTCAACCTTCTGAGGCACAGAGAGGATTTTGAAGGAGTGAAAATAAAACTAGAAGGGAAAGTTGAAAATTCCCATCAAAGTTCTAAAATGAAGTTTATATAAATAATCCTAGGAAAATTATGTTTTCAATGAAGGTTAATAAAATTAAAAACTTTTCAATATCTATAAAAGTAGCTTAGTAAACAGGATGGTTTTTGTAGCCAGTCCCTTCCTTTTAAGCCTGGCCAATTGCAGGTACAGAATTCCTTTACCCTATCAATTTAACTCTATGTGTACAAAAGTTAGAAATCAAATCTGGCAAACTATTCAAATTACCATTCCTAGCTGAGAAGGGTTTAGAACAAAAATATAATGTGTTACTATGAACTCCATAGACATTTATATGAACACAGCTAGAGCAGACAGCCATATATTTTTCCTTTATGATTAGTTGCCTATGACTGGAAATTTATTATCTAGTTTCTCACTAACAAACCCTAATCAGCCTTCCAGCCTGCCCTGTCCTAATCTGAAACTTCTTTGTAGAGATAGACCCTATTACTATCTCTCTGGCTTTGATTGAGGTCTAGTTTGAATACAGATGGATTTCCTTGACATTAATGTGGCCATTTTCTAGTACTACTATTAGAGTGCTTCCACCCATTGGATCATACCCCATAGATAACATTATTAACTCAAAATTTACCTGATATTCTCATGTTGCCTCAGACATTATATCTGTGGAACCCACATTGGATTCAGTCCTCTAACCTCTGTTTCATTCAGGCCTAATTTAATCTCCTCTCTTTAATGACTTGCCTTTGAAGAAAACACTGTACTAGACCTCATGCACTTAAACAAACAAACAAACGAAAAACTGGCATTTTAGCTGTGTTTTGGCTGTGGGAATATTTTCTCATGACCATTTGAAAAGCTAATGTTATATGGATGGTTACCTGTCATCTTCAAAAGTTAACACCAAAGGTAGAAGCATGGCATTTTGACATTCAATACTAACATCCTAAGTAAGAAGTTTGCATTTTTATCCTCTGTACAAAACACTCTTCTTATGCATTTGCCCCTGACAGATTTTTCATCATATAAAAAAGCACTATTAAAATGTTTTCATATTTGGTATATGTTTGAACTTGCAGCTTTCAAAAACCTATCTAATTGCTATCATTTTTTATTTCTTCCATTAGACTAAATGTTTCATATCATCACACCAGTGAGGATCTAGATTGCCAATATTCCTTTACTCATTCAAAAACCTCTATTAGTCTGAAGCTAAGGTGTATTTTCAATATATTATTTTCAATTGCAGTATCATATTTTTATACAGGATATGATACTATTTCAGATACAAGGTGTTTGTAAACATTAATCTTCAAATTAACTGGTGTTATCACTGCTATTCATAAACATAAAAATAGAAATGGAACCAATAAGCAAATCACCCAACATCTTACAAAAATAAAAACAGAATTATGATATCATCAATTTCCTCTTCGTCTGTGTCATTGGACAATAAAATTATACTCTTCCTAAGGAGTTATATAGGCTACATATCAAAATATTCTGTAGGCCATTGTATATCACAATTATTATTGATGGCTTTAAAAATAGTTTACCCTGTGAAATATAGAATATATGCAAAAGAGTATGTAAATGTTTAAGAATGAATTACAATAAAATAATCACATGAACACCTACATATCCATCAATCAGGTAAAGAAATGGAATCTTACTGCTGATAAGCCAGCCCTCTATCCTTCCTTGAGTACTTTTCTTTTTCTCCTCCACCACTCAGAGGAAAACACTATCTTGAATTGGGTATTAATCATTTCATAAGTTATCTTTATATTTTTACAAACAATATACAACTTCCATGAATTCTTCATACTTTGCGTTTAACATAAATGAAATCTTAACTATATCTATTCTCACATCGTACACTGAATGATATACTTTCAGATTTATCTATGTTGCTGCATTCAGCTATGTTTCATTAATTTTCTCTGCTCTATCAGATTCCATTGTATGAATATACTCCAGTTTATTTATTCTTTTATAGTTGATAGATATTCCATTTTATTGCTACTACCACAATGTTCTTGCAAAGCATTCTTCTAAATGGCTTCTTTGTACACAAAGTCAACAGGGCAAATGCCAACTAGTGGAATTGCTGGCTAATAAATATAGGCATTTTCAACTTCACTTAATAATATTGTGGCAATCATAATGGGTTGGAACCTCAAAAATCTTAGCTGTTGAAAATCAAAGGTTTCTTTGTTGCTTGTGCTATGTGTTCATCTTAGATAGGGGGTTGGGTAGAAAAAGTCTGTCTTGCACACTCTTCTTCAGGGGATTTTACCAGTCAACATAGAAGAGAGGGAAAAACTGGGTCAATCATTCACAGCTTTTAAATCCTCCCCCTTAAAAATTATATGGGTCATATTGCCACACAACTTCAAGAGGGTGGTACCATTTTAGCATAGAGAAGAATAAAATATCTGTGAATAGCCTGAGACTACAAAGTATTTTCAAAATGATTGCTTCAATTTACACACCTATAAGAGAGGATAAGAGATCAGTTGCTTCTTATCCTGCCAAATCTGATATTGTCAGATATTAAGATTTCCTATTTTATTTTTTTATTTTATTTTATTTTATTTTATTTTATTTTATTTTATTTTATTTTATTTTAACATTTTATTTTTTATTTTCCCCCTCCCACTACCCCTTCCCTTCTGGTAACCACTAGTCCATTGTCCATGTCCATGAGTCTCTGTTTGTTTGTCCCATTCGTTTGTTGCTTTTAGGTTTATATTCTACATATAAGTGATATCATGTGATTTTTCAACCTTTTCTATCTGGCTTATTTCACTTAGTATGATTATTTCAAGGTCCATCCATGTTATTACAAATGGCAGTATTTCATCTCTTCCTATGGCTGAGTATATATGTACCACAGCTCCTTTAGCCAGTCATCTATTGTAGAACACTTCAGTTGTTTCTATGTTCTGGCCACTGTGAATAATGCTGCTATGAACATTGGTGTGCAAATATCTTTTTGGATATGTTTTCAAGTCTTTGGGGTAAATACCCAGTAGAGGGATTGCTGAATCATATGGTAGGTCAATTCTTAGTTTTTTTGAGGAACTTCCATACCGCTTTTCATAGCGACCATACCAATTTGCAGTCCCACCAGTAGTGTATGTGGGTTCCTATTTTTCTGCATCCTCTCCAACATTTGTTATTATTTATTCTGTTGATTATAGTCATTCTAACAGGTGTGAAATGGTATCTCATTGTGGTTTTAATTTGCATTTCCCTAATAGCTAGTGATGTTGAGCATCTTTTCATATACTTGTTAGTCATTTGTATGTCCTCTAAGGAAAAGTGTCTGTTCAGCTCCTCTGCCCATTTTTTGATTGAATTGTATTTTGTTGTTGTTGTTATTTAGTCATATGAGTTTTTTGTCAGATATTAAGATTTTTAAACTCTGAAGGATATGATTTATCTCACTATGGTTTTGAAGGATATGATTTATCTCACTATGGTTTTAATTTGCATCTTTCTAATTACTAATGAGATTAAACATCTATTCATACTATATATATACTTCATATTCATACAAAATTTTTCCTTTGTAAAACAACTATTGTTATTTTATCCATCTATCTATTGAGAAGTTTGAATTTTAAATAATGATTTGGAAGAGCATTTACATATAATGGAATCTAATCCTTTATTGTTTTTATGTGTTGTAAATATTTTTTCAAACCCTATGGCTTGCTTTTTTACTCTCTTTAATATAGACAAATTTATTAATTCTTTATTTTATTATTTGTTTTATAGATCTATTATGAAATCATTTCCTATATGAAAAAATTAAAATATTCTCTTATATTCTAAATGTTTTATAGTTTTATCTCTTATTTATATAACTTTAATCTACCTAGAATTTATTTTTGTGTATAATGTGATATAGAGCTCCACTTTTACTTTGTTATTTCCATATGGATAGTTGTATATGACTCAGGGTAGACCATTGGTGGCTCTCAGTTTTGCCACCTAGAGGACATTTGGCAATATCTAGAGAAAATTATGTTTATCACAATAGGAAAGAGGGTGCTTCTGGCATCAAGATGGTGGAAGCCAGAAGAGGAAGATGGCGGACTAGGTAAATGCAAGATTCACCTCCTCTCAGGTCCAAGTTGAAATTACAACCAAATTAGAAAATAATCAGTATGGGACAATCTGTCTAAACACCCGCCAGATCCTTTCCACCTATCCAATTCCAAAGTGCTACCCTGAGTAGATCAGTCTGCCTTACCCAACCTGCAGATTGCCTGGGGCTTTGGTTATGGGGCAGCTGGTTTCAGGCCAAACATTTGCAGCAGGCAGCCAGCACTGTGAGTGCGCATTTAAGTGACAGTTTCGGACAGATCACTACTGCCAACACGAACTTGGGCAGATCTTGGGGAATCCGTGGTCTAGTCCCAGACAGCATGCTGGGGTCTATAACTTTTGTGGAAACCAGTGAACATTACAGAAGGTGCAGCAAGACTGATCTGACAGCCATTGAATTCCTGAGACCCCACCCCACCCACAAATTGCCCCAGGCAGCCCATTGACAGTCACCCACCACTACCCTACCCTACCCCTACTCCCCACCAGGTATCCCAATCCTACTGGCAACAAACTTTAGCTAGCATAGTGCTGCATTGCTGGGAAATCAGTTGCAGGCAGACCTCTGCTGCCTGCAAGAGCTACAATATTATTTGGGAGGATTGCAGGGGTCTGTGGGACCACCCCAGCTGGCAGCTGGTCTCCCTGTGATCTGTGACTATGGCAAGAATGTGTAGACACAGAAGTTGCAGCAAATCTGAGACTGTATTGGCCTGATAGCCCTTGTCTCCCAGAGATCCTGCCCCATCCAATCCACAAAGTGCCCATGGCACATTGACAGGCAGCTGCCCCTCCACTGGGGTGGAGCATTCTGCACAGTCAACAGGTCTCAGCCAGCAAAGTGAGCAAAGGTCAGGGAATGCAGTGCTGGGAAGATCACTGTCACCAGCATGAGATACAGTATTGCTTCAGGGAATGTTGTCACCAGCATGAGATACAGTATTGCTTCAAGGAATGCAGTGCTGGGAAGATCACTGTCACCAGCATGAGATACAGTATTGCTTCAAGGAATGCAGTGCTGGGAAGATCACTGTCACCAGCATGAGATACAGTATCTCATAGATTTTGTGGGCCCATCACAGACGATATCACACAGTGATATCTGGCTTTGGTGGGATTCCATAGTCCCAGAGCTGGTAGCAGATCTGGTACTGTGTAGACCTAACAGCCTTGATCCTCACTGAGATGATGCTACACCTATCCCACAAATTACCTGTAGCAAGCCTGCTCCCTGGCAATTGAGTCCCATCCTGTGCTTTCCTTGGGTCATGAATTCAACAGCAAACAATAGCACTCAGTTCATGTGGGCCACACAAAGCCTGTTTGTCCGAAAGAAGCATTCAGTAGTGGGCCACAAACTCAGGCCCACAAGCTTTAGAAATTCTTAAACAGAGCTTGGGTGTTTGCAGGCCTGAGGTAAGCAGCAGCTGGTAATTGCTATTATTGAAAACTTATACATGGAATCACAGAGATAGCGCTGGCATGTAAACTGACATTGCAGTGGCAGGAGAAATTTGTTCAATAGATCTAGGAGACCCCCCCACTCTGGGTCCCAGCACCAATTAACACACATATCACCCAGAGGTTCTTCCAGTTTCAGAGACTTACGGGCAACCGATAAGTAGTGTCAGGTTTTGAGGAGGACCTAGTGTCAGGTCTTGAGGAGTACCAGTTCTTCTGCTAAACTGCCTTAGGTCAGGGACGTGGGATAACTGGACCACTGCCTACAGTGTTATCTCTTACACTTACCTATAGATACAGCATAGGCACCAACCATCTATGGATTGCTTTGTAGCTTCTACCAGGTAGTCCTGTGCAATCAAAGGCAGCAGCTGACCTTGACCTACCAGGGAGCCCCTTTCAAGGGGCCACAAAACCAAAACACCCAGAGGCTGGCACTAGACTACAACAGAGCAGCTTCTGACTATTCTCATAAGTTGTACACACAAAGGTGGGGGGTCTCAACAAGTACACAAGTCTGCCAGGGCAAATCCCACTCAGTGGGGTCAGCCCCCACACATCAACTCTTACCCTGTGGACACAATCAATTCCCACAATTAGCCTGAGTATTAATCCCATGCACTGATGTACTAACACCAATAAAGGTTTAGCTACAACAGAAAATCACACACAACCCACACAAAGATCATGTCCAGAGCCCCCCGCACAGGGGTTCAGGGAGAGTGTGCCACTGGAACACACAGGATGCCTTCCACAGAGGGGCTAATAAAATGAGAAAACAAAGAAACATGCCACAAATGAAACAACATGAAAAACTCCAGAAAATAAGCTAAATGAAAAGTAGGTAAGTGACCTACCAGAGACAGACTCATAAAAAAGAAAATTCTGCAATTCACAGGACATCACACATACACATCAAAGAATTATCCATCCCATTATCAACAGTGCTGAGGTTGAGAAACTCTGGACTAGATTGTCCTGTGGTAACGAACAGCTGCCAAATTTTTTGACAATAAAGGTTATTTCTCCCTCACGCTCATGCGAAATGAGTTGTCTGATGCTCTGTTCCCCTCTATAGAATCACTGTCAATCTCATAGCAGAGAGGACAAGGGAACACAGTCATAGCATGTATGCAGTTGTTCTACCAGAGGTGTCACACATTCCTCTCTGAAATTTTTTTTAGCCAAAATCAATGACCTAAGTTTCCACTTTAAAGAGTTAGGAAAGAAAACAGATTAAACTCAAACTAAATATAAGAAAGGAATGAATAAAGAATGAAACACATTAAAAAAGAAAATAGTCAATAGAAAAAATACATGAAATCAAAGCTCTAATTTGAAAAGATTAATAGTTGGTCAATCTGTAAGTAGAAAAGCAAGAAAAAAACAAAGACACAAATTATCAATATCAACAATGAAACAGGGATCATCACTATAGATCCTAAGGACACTAATAGAACAGTAAACAAATATAAATAATTTCATAAAGTCAACAATATAAACAAAATGGATAAATTCCTTGAAAGATGCAACCAAAGGTGACATAACAATACAATTTAAAAGGGAATAGCTCTACATCTCCCCAAAAGTAATTAACAACATTTCTATAAAGAAACCTCCCAGCTTAGATGACTTTACAGATGAATTCTGTCAATCATTTAAGAAAGAAAGAATACTAATCACACACAAATTCTTTTGAAACACAGAAAGTAAGCAATATTTTCTAACACATTTTATGAGGCCTGTTTTACCTTGATACTAAAACCAAAGACATTACAAGAACTGAAAATTACAAATGTAAAAATATACTTTATAAATATAAACACAAATAGCCTTAAAATTAGCAAATCATATACATGGAAATTATACATATAAAATTATCTATACTGCATCAAAGTGGCCATTCACAGTTTACTTATCTAAGTATTTTTGTATTGTGATAATTGATTATTGAACAGTATTTTGCAAACTGTATGCCTTCTAGTATTTTTCATAAAAGCTGGGATTCTGCATACATTTGATTTGAATTTTTGAGCTTTTAAATTTTTTATTATTTCAAAGCTATGTTAAGAAAATGTGTTACTCACCAAATTTTAATACACTGATGACTAGCAATGCTTCCATTTGTGTTGTCACATTAACCTTTCTTGGTTTTGCTTTAGTAAGAAGCTTTTCCCATGATTTTGAAATTATAAATTTATAAAACTATACGTTTATAAAATTATGAATTTTATATTATAAATAATATAAAATTGACAGAAAAAATATTTTTTAAAAAATCTATTACCAGTTACAATTTGTCTTTGTAAATCACAATTTTCTTGATACTATGCCACCAAAATAAAGAAATAAATCAGACACTAAAGCTGATACAACTTCTAATTTCAAGTCTTTATGTCATCAACAGTTTTATTTTTATCCATAATTAATTTGAAAATAAATGTAAGTTTAATTCATGTAGTAAATTTTTATTGACAAAAGTCTCTTTCCTTCCATTTTATAAAAAGATTTTAATTTTTATTGGCAAAACCACAACCTATATTACATATGTATACCTAGCTTAGCTTTTGTTTTCAGTGTCACATATCTAAACAGCTTTCCTTATCTCACAATGTAAGATCTGAAGAACAATAACTGTTATTTAATGGTGCTTACAATATTATAATGAAGATAATGTCCACTTAATTGGTATTGAAACTCAAATGGAAAAATTATAAAACTAATTTTTTTCTGGATTTTTCTATGAAGAATATATAACTCAATGCTTGTCTTTATTTAGACATTATGTTAGTCAAAAGTTGGCATTCACTTGCTTCAGAAGGCTTGAAGAAAACCATGCTAAATTTGGGTGACAAGAAATCCAAATCTTTGCTATGAATCCTGAGGAAAAGTTTATTTTCATTCAATATTAATAGTCTAAACAAACGGGGGTAAACATATTGGTTGAAATCTGAGGCAGGTAACACAATGAATGAAGTGGTCCAGTATAAGTGTAAGTGATGGAAACAAAGACAAAGCCCTGAGCCCATGTGCTGACTAAAGAGAAAACTGCTATTTAGTTTAGGTTAATCACTATTATGTGTCACTGTGAGACCAGGATTATCAAATTATGTGTTTTTTTTTTTTCAAAAGGACACTGGAAAATATATTTTTAAAAAATATGAAATCTATCTATATTTAAATGTTGGCCCCCAAAATGGATATAGAGTACTGACAAAATAAGGGGGTCAGTTTGTAATCCCTCAATTATATTCAGGCTTACACATAATATGTAGTCACTTGTACATCTATATGTATTTTGAAAATATTTGTTACAGCACATTGTATTCCTCTTCCTTTGGCTACTAATAACATTAAAATCTATAACAGAATATTCTCCAAAAAAATAGGTTTAAACTTAATTTAACTATTTAGTTCCTTAGAAAATAATCAAACAAAGCATTTCCTTGACTCCTTAACCATATTTCATAGTGTTTTTAAATTGTCACTACATAGAGTCAGAACTATAGGGATTCTTGAAAATATTTAATAAAATCATTTATGCAATGGATGAATAAGGTTCAGAAAGTAGTTCTTGTCTGATATCACAGAGATAGTTAAAGGCAGAGAATCCAAATAGCATAAAGTTAAGAAGTAATATTTAATATTCCAAAATGAAATTATGAAAAGATTGAAGTGCAAAGAGAGTATATGAGAAAATTTAGCATACATATTAACCATGCAGTTAGAATAGATGCAGACATTTATGAGTACATTTTACTAGGAGGTCTAACTAAACTTACTCTTATTTTTAGTGGACATTCGCTATTATGTTTATAGTTGGTAAAAAAGATTTTAAGTTGTTAACCTGGAGTGAAAGAATCCTAGATGAGTAGTATTTGTGAGTATCTGGGGGAATTTCAAAGAAACTTGTGGTAGTGTACAGAACTGATATCTTGAGCCTCAATGGTAATTAAACTCAATATCTGTCATTCGTCTCTACTTTACCAATAAGCCAAAAATTCAAAGTATTTTTTTGACAGAAAAATAGAAATTTAGTGGACAGTTCAATAGAAAAAGAGTTTAGAAACTGTAAAAGTGAGAACTCTGCTTCCAACTGTCAGAGAGTTGACAGGATTCAGACAGGTTCCAGCAGACAATAATAGCAGTTTCTATCAGGACCACAGAGCTGCTTGAGAGACCAGGACTAGATATTAATGTAGCTAGTATGAAACAGACCAAATCACATTCTAAAATCCATTCTCTAGACCTGTAAAAAGTTATATTTATTATAGTTAATAAAGGAGGCTATTTTTCCCCCTAGAAATTTCCAAGGATCTGGATAGTGTGTAGTGGTACCTGTTGAGGGTGAAGGGGTGTCTTTATGGCTATTATTATCTCCTTATGCTCCAAGATGTTGTGCCTTATCTTCTGCTGGGCACTGATCTACTGACAAGAGCTCAGTAAGCCTGCCATAGTGATTGTAGAACCAAAGTGACTCCATCTTAGATACAAACCCTCCATTTTGAACTTAAGTGGAATAAAAGAAGAAAAAACCACCAGCTGACTAAGAGTCACCACCACACCCAACAATTGACCAGTCAGAGACCTCTTAGACATTATCTGACCATCAACTGACTAAGTCACCCCACCCAACAATTGGCCAATGGAAATTATCTGAAAGTCCCACCCGCCAAGTTCTCTGTCCTGTGGTTCTTTTCCTCGGCGCGAAGTTTAACCAATCCCCTTAAAGGTTTTAAAATAAACTCACCAATCCTGTAACGCTATGGCTGTACTCCCCTGCTTGTGGCTTTACCCTTTAAAAACTCTTTGAAAGTGTAAGTCGGGTCGATACTTCCACTGCTGTGTCAGTGCATCAGTATCGGCCGGGGCTCAAGCCTGCAAATAAACTCCTTCTTGTTCTTACATCAGTGTTAACTCCTTGGTGCATGTGGAGACTCGAAGTTGGGTATAACAGTGATGACACTTGATAAGTATAAATTCAGCTATGGAGACTTATATAGCACTGTCCTAAAGGCTGTTTTGTTAACTGGTTGGTTTTTAACAGCATCACTCAGACATTTCCCATTTAAGGAGCAACATGCAGTAGATTCATATTTTATAACTCTCTCACTCTCAGGTAGAGTTAATTCTTCATTCTCAACTCTCAGTACTAACATCTCTCTCCTTCTTCTGGATGAGCCTCTCTAGCCTCGAAGACTCATGGGTAGGGGTTTTCCTCTAGTTACCTAGCAATTATATTTGGAACCTGAAATATGGAAATCTTTAATGTCCCTCCTTAAGTCAGAAACTTCAGATTCAAAATATTAAGCCTTAGCTACCTTCTGAGAGGAAAACATTTCTCTCATCCTTAGAGTATTATGTGTATTGAGGTGATACAAAGCGGAGCTATTGCTCAATAAACTCCTAACCCATGAATTCAGGTAAAGGAACTCAGTTTCACTTAAGGCAGAACTATCTTCACAGTCAGTAAAAATGATTCAAAGGACAAGCTGAATAAATGAAAGACAAAGACATGTAATTGTTGGGTCAGAAGTAGGGTGGAAGTTTGTGTTAAAAAAATAAGCAATTGCAGTCTTTGGGATTAGTTAAGGGAATATGGGAGCATGTCTTGGCTCACAGGATTGGTATAAAGCATAAAAAATAGTTGGGACTGAGGTTGAGGACAAAGATCTAGAAATAAACTTGGAAATGAAACTGACTTAATTTTGAAAGAAAATTAAATATACTTTTTCACAAATAATATTTTTGACAGAAATTAAAAAGCTAAACAGAAGCATAATGTATGGTGTGTATGTATGTGCATGTGTGTGTGGTATAAGTATGTGCATATTGTTTTTTCTTCTGTCATTGCAGAATAGCCAGATAAATACAATAAACATATTCTTGTTGAACATAGAGGCAATATATTTTATACTCAATGATAACATGCTTATCATATTTTTAGTATGTTTTTAATGTTCATCCATGTTGCAGTATGTATAAGTACGTCACTTCTCTTTGTGGCTAAATAATATTCCCTTGTATGACCATACTACATTTTGTTATCCTTTCATTAGTTGATTGAGATTTGGGTTGCTTCCACTTTTGGCTATGAATAATGCTCCTATTAGCATTCACATAAAAACTATTTGCTTGAAACCTTTTTTCAATTCTTTTGGATAAGTACCCAGTTCCTAGGAGTGGAATTTCTGGGTCATATGGAATTTTATATTTAGCTTTTTGAGGAACCACCAAATAGGGTGGCTAACACTCACAGAGTGGCAGAATACTGAGAGAAAAGAGCTCCACAGAAACAGGACTTTGGAAATCTGAAAGTTTCCTCTTGGATCTTCAGCTGAGTTCTAATCAGCACATGCACTGGAGGAAACTACCTAAGGATTAGAGGTAACAACAATGCCTGGGGCTCGCATAGATCTGGGAAGAGTTCCTGTTCCCTCTACCCAGAATAAAAAATCTTATCATTCATTCTGCATCAGCTATCATACTAAGAGGTTTTTGCCTCAGATATGGGGAAAAATTAGTCCTAGATTAAATGGTGACCTGGTCCCACCTCATAAAGCTTAAAAACTAGACACCTAAATATCAGACTATTCCCAATAACCACATTCAAGAGTAAAGCTTAAGTATTTTTGTAGAAACAGAAAAATATCCAGCATACAAGGTAAAATTAACAATGCCTGACATTCCATAAAAATTACTAGACATGCAGAAAAGCAAGACAATATGATTCATATTGAAAAGAAAAAGTAAATGATCAAAACTATATCAGAAATGACACATGATAGAATCAATAAACAAAGATATTAAAATAATTGTTGTAACCATCTTTCATATGTTCAAGAATCTACAGGATATATTAAACATGTTATGTGGATTCTTGGAAGATATAAAAGAGACTTGAACTTAATTTATAGAGGTGAAAACTATAATGTCCAAGATGGCAAGTTTACTAAATTCTTAATCTGTGTAAGTGGAAAATTTTAAATCTAGTGACCAGAAGTCTGATTTGAACCACCAGAATAGAAAGTCATGGTCCCTCAGTCAAATTCTGGACCTGAGTCAATTTACAAATCCAAAGAGACTTTAAGAAAGTACCCGACTACGTTATGAAAATTTTATACTGTGTGACAGTGAGCTCAAACTCATGGAATTCATGGTCTTATGTCTTCCATTATTTTGAAACAGCTGGCTCAGTAAAGCTATAGATTGCCCTTTTGAAGACTCAGTTATTGTGCCAGCTAGATGATAATACCCTGTGAAACGGGTAGTGCCCTCCAGGATGTGGTCCATGCTCTAAATCAGCCTCTAACATATGGTACTATTTCTCCCATAACCGGGATTTACTGATCCTTAAATTGTAAATCCAAGGGCTGAAAATGAGAGTGGCTCCTCTCACTATTGCCCCTAGTGGTTTTGACTAGAAAAAACGTTATTTCACATCCCCATGACTTTAGGCTATTTTGGTTTAGAAGTCTTGGTTTCAAAGCAAGAAATGCATTCACCATGGACACAATTAAGATTCCATTGAACTAAAGTTAGGGCTGCCATCTGGCCACTATGGCCTCTGGAGTCTCTAAATAAACAGAAAAAAAAAAGTGAGTAACTGTGCTGGCTGTAGTCATTGATCCTGGCTATCAAGGAAAATTGGGTGTTATTACACAGTGAGGGTAAAAGGGATTATATCTGAAATACAAGAGATCCCCTAGGATATCTATTTGTATTCCTTGGTCTTTTGATTAAACTCAGTGGAAAACTATGACAACTCAATTCAGGTAGGCTTTCTAATAATCCAGATCCTTCAGGTTTGGGTCATCCTACTTGGCAAAGAACCGCAAACAGCTGAGGTGCTTGCTGAGGACAAAGGGAATACAGAAAAGATGGCTGAAGAAGGAAATGAAAGAAGAGAGTAGAAGAGTGGAAGAAATACCAGCTGTGATAAAATTACCTTTGGCAGAAATGAAGACTGTAATCATTATGAGTACTTCTTTATTATTTTGATTTGACTGTTTCAATATGTACTGATTAAATATTTTTTATTACTTCTCTCATCCTCTTATTATGTAACTAATAACAGTTAGCTTTATATATCTCAGTATTTAATATACAGGTTATCGCAGGATTTTGTATCATCTCCTAGGGAAAAGGTTAACATGTTTTCAGTTTTACATGGGATAGTTCAGTCTGATATGTCATTATATTAGTCAGAAATATGATTTTGCTATTGTCTCTATGTGGCGATTAAATATGGTTTAAGGGGATGTGTATGAGTGTCAAGTTGATAAGTGGCAGTTTGCAATGGCTTTGTGATATGTCATCTCAGCTGGGATGAACTACATTTTTCAGAATTCCTTGTCTAGAACATTTCTAGTTAAGGCGGTGTACAAAAGATATTCTCTTATAAGAGTTGGAGGACAGAGGGAAGCAGCAGCCATTTTGTAGCATACACGAGACTTCTAGCTATTCAATCAAACAGTAGTCTAGATTCCCATTGTGAAAGGATTTGGCGATGTCATTAAAATTTCAATTCTGAGTTCAAAAGTGAGATTACCCTAGGTGGGCCTGATTTAATCAGATGGTAGTCATCAAAGAAACTAGGCCTCTTTGAAAATTGGAGACTCCAAGCACAGTTGGGCCTGTTATTGCTTTCCCTTCTCCCTGCATCTTTTCTTTCTTACTGCCCATCTGTGGACATTGGGCTTACTTAGCTAGAAACCACAACTGTATGAGCTAATTCCCTTAAGATCACTATTACTATATGTATCTACATATGTGTGTGTATAAATATATATTTATATATGTATATATAAATTTAAAAAATATATATCCTATGGGTCTGTTTGCAACCTGACTGATACACATTAAAAAGGATATGAGACATATGAACCAGTTGCGATGTATTTATTGGGGTAGAAGTTTAAACAAAATGTAAAAAAAACTTTATAAGACAGTTGGAGAAATTTAAACACAGACCAGATATACAATATTAAGGAGTTTTTGTCAATTATTTTCAATGTCATAATGGCATTCTGGATATTTTTTTAAAGTCTAATATTTTCACAATTAAAATATTATGACAGAATTTGATTCAAAATTACCCAGAAGGTTATAAATGAAACAAAATTAGGAGTTTGCAGTTTTGAAGGTGGGATTCATTATATTATTTTTATCTCCTTTTGAATACATTTTAAATTTTCCATAATGAGAAAGTAAAATAATAAAATAAATTTAAAGCCCACAAATACTTAACCTTGAGAAGAAAAGGCAAATTATGCATTATTAATTTTCTACTCCCATGGCAGATATTAGGAAGAATTGCTATACCTAGCCTCTTCTTGTCTTACTCTGTCACACACACACAGACATCTACATCATATACACATAAATATCCACATGTAAAATGTAGGTAAGCAAGTAAACTCTATATACTCTGTATACCCTCAAGTATATGAAATGACACATGGATAAAAGCAAGTAAACTCTGTATACTCTGTATACTCTCAAGTGTATGAAATGACACATGGATAAAATACTTTACATAATATAAATTAGATATTCCTGACCTATAGAAATGCTTTACATAGTGAAACCAATAGATTAAATAGAAAGGCAGAATCCAGAGAAAAGAATGGTAATGCAATTATTTTTAATATACAGAGATGCTAATTTCGACTTGTTCTTATAAACACAAGTAACATTATTATAAAACAAACAGAAAGAAACCTTGACCAGAGACAAAAAAACTTGTCTGAAGTCAAGAAGTACTATGACTTATTTGAACAGCAAGAAGTAAACACATAGTAAATTCTAGTAACTCATAATATAAGCAATTCCCTGATACTCTCTGTGGGTCCAGTAGTTTATCATTTAAAATTGTATTTCATTATAATGTCTCATAATTTCTTCAATTCACTTCTTGCTACATACAGCACTTCCTAATGAAGCATTATCCTATCAAAATTATCATTCCCACATTACAAATGTGAAAAGATGCATTCTTTAAATCTAGTCTTCTACTTTGTATCTCTGATCTCAGCTCTAGCTAAGAAAAATATAGGTAGGGAATAAAATATCCTGGAGAGTAGAGGGTGTAGGGATGCACTAATTTATAATACCACAATGTAATATAAGACTGAACTATAATGAACATTTCTACTATTATACATGTGGAAATTGCCATACAAAAGAATCTGATGTATAAAAAAAAATTTATCGTTTTTAATTTTCAGGCTAAAACAAAAATTCAAAGTTCTTAAGTATTAATAGGTTGACCATATAATTCATTTTCCAAACTGGGACAATTTTGAGAGTATTGATAATTGCTCTGGGACATCGGCATAAGCCTCCAGGCCCATCTTGGGCAAATGGAGACTCAGGGTCACTCAAGGCATTATCAGAATAAAGTATGTGTAGCTGAAGCTATTTTATGGGTACAGCAGTAATTTAAACTTAATTGATATAACATAAATACTAGTTAATTATTGCTTCTTTAACCTACTTTTGTAGTTTTTCTATTCTCTTTTTAACTTTTTTTTGTTCTGTCTTTAACATATTTATTATTTACTACTTGTACCCCAGCACTTTTTCATATCCAAATGGTTTAAAAGATGAAAATGTCACATTTTGAACTGTGGTCTCCAAAATATTTCCAACTATAGATTTTAATGAATTGTTGTTTTCAAAATGCATAAAGGGAATAAACATAGTAAATATATTCTTTACAATATCAAAATTGTTTTATTTGGTATATTATTTTTCATTGTGACTAAAGTACATCTTTAAAATGTGTATTATTAACTGATTTAAAAATACATGTTAAGGCACACAATATATACTTTGATTTTGGTAATTTTCTTTGCAAGATTCTCTAAATGGTAATAAACATACTAATACAGAAAACTTGTTTTTAGAGACGTACAGAGCATCTAACAACTCTCTCATTTTATAGATGAGAAGAAACTCAGCAGGTAAGTGAGTTACTCTAGGTCACAAATTTAGTAATAAAAAAGCCAGAACCAGATCATCAGTTCAAGGTCATTTTTTAAAACTTTTTATTTTGAAATAATTTAGACTTAAAGAAGAGTAGCAAAGATAGAAGTTCCCCTATACCTTCCCCCTTTTATGTAACCATGTATAAATTATCACTATTGCACCATGGAGTGTTAGTTCAGATTTATCGTCTTTAGAGTAAGTGCTGAATGGTACATTTCATAATGTTTAGAAAAATGCTAAAACAAATTAACGATCTATTAAAAGCAGGGAAATATACTCAGTGCCAAAGAATTTAGGATTCTTCCTAATATTAACATATTTCTTTAACTTTAGAATAGCATATTTGCAACTGGACTATTAAGGTTTGAGGACTTTTTGAAATAATGCTAGTGACATTTATGTTCCTATATAAACTAGTGTGAATTTTCAGAATTTCATAAAAAATATTCACTGACAGTAAATTTATATTATTAAATGCATGAACATAAAAGCTATATTAATTTTTGAGAAGATAAAGTTCCAAAAATCAATTTTCTAAGAAGTGTAATCTTCGTTTATTTATAGAACTTGTTATATAAGATCTGAGGTGTGTAATTAGGTGATACACTCTTTTGGTATATATTTGCTCCTATTTTCTTTGTGCTACATTGAATGAAAATACAATCTGAATACGTACATTGATTCTTCATGTCTTATATCTTTAAAAAAATGAAAATGTGTTTGTTAAAAACATGGAAATAATAATTCAGGCTTTTTACAATCAATGCTTGGTTATAATATTTGTATTGTGAAAATTACAAAACTGAGTGTTTTTGTGTTTTTAGTATTTTAAGCTTTCCAAATGCTTTCATGTTTATTTGATCTTTCCAATTCCTTGAAGAAACAGATAGGCTTCTTATTTTTCTTTTACTTAAATTTTTGATGATACTTGTAGCAAACTATTAGTGCCCCACCCCTATTTCCCTGCCCTTCTATTTCAGAGCATACAGGCCTGATATTCCATGATGGTGAGGGATATTCCACAGCATTTAGTTCCCCAGCATTTCTAGCCTGTGTAAGGGCAGAACAGACTCCAGCTTCCAGAGAAAGTCCTCACAAAACAATGCAGCGCTGGCAGTTGTAAGACTAGCTAGCATGTATTGAATTATGCACCCTAGGAATAGATCTCCACCAATGCCTGCAGGGAGTAGTTGGTGTATACATACCTCAGTTTTTTTCACACTTTATTCTGAGGCTACTGTTCTAAACAGTTTTCCAGGAATCCCAATGAGATTCAGCTGTTTGTTCACAGTGATAACTTGCTTGGTAATTCACCCTTCATTGCCTTCTTTTCATTCCCTGTTTCGCTTCCTCAGGTCCCTACTGTGTTTCCAAAAATCACTTCCAAAATAAACTACTGACACTTGAATCCTAAACTCAGGATCTGATTCTGGTAGAACACAAACTCAGAAAATATTTTCTCAAAGCATAGGTTGAAGAGACACTCATGTAGAGGTAGTATTTATGTTCTTTAGTTACAGGATTGATTGTAGGAAAGGCGAAAGCATGGATACAAAGAAATAGGTTTAGGAATATTTGTGGATATCAACTATCTGTGCTTTCTCCAGAAGCCAATAATTATTACTGAAAATGGAATATCTTCTGTCCATGTTACTCAGACCAAAATTTAGAAAGGCAAAGAACCTCTGCTGAAAGCCAGTAAAAGACTGGGGATTTTATTCTTCATGTTAAATCATTTTCTATCATAGTTGCTTATGTTCATAACTCATCAATTAATTAGCAAGGAAAGCACACAAGCTCTCTTGTGTCCTAAGGTGATAGACAATATTAAATTTGCAGTACCGATTGCTTGGTTAATTAAAAAATAAAATATTTCTTTTCTGAGAATTAAAAGGTCAAATGCTTCTATTATACTTTTCAAAAAGTTAATTCAAATAGATTATTTGTAGCATAAGAAGTACAGCATACTAAATATTAATAAACTGGGAGATGCTTTTTTTATTTGTTCAGTTTTATTAGCTGGTTACAAAATGCAGAAGACAACAGATAAAATGTTTATTTAACCAGAATGGTAGAGATATATGCAGTGTGAAATGGAGAAATATAATTTTATAAAAAACAATAAAATATATTACAGAATGGAGGCTCAATTAGAATGTACTCTCTAATAACCTCCATTGACCAAATCAGCTAACTGATTATAGGTGACTGATCCTTAGATGTCTGACCAGATACTAGGATAGTCTCTGTAATTCCTGGCATATCAGAGCAAGGTTACTATTAAGTACATTATCCACATGAAAAATCATATTGTCGGCCTCTGGGCCCCATGGAGTGGTGGGTAGTATTTAAATAGTAAGTCTGAAGAAGGAAATAAGAAGCATCAAATAAATACTATAGAAATAAAAAACCATGATTATCATCAGTAAGCTTATGTCCATATCTATAAGGCAACTTAACTTAAAAGGCTCATTTTCAATTTAATTTGAACATGGCAATGACAAATATTTTCTGAACAACTTAAAAAATATTGTTTTTAGAAATTTAGCAGATTTTCCAAGTCTATTAGTCTTTCTCCATTTCAGAACTACGTTCTACTGAATATTTTGCTAAAGCTTTCATGTAATAGCTTTGAACTATCTTTGTCTTTGAATTATCTTTCTCCTCCATCTTTTAATCTTTTACTATTTCAAAACAATCTAGTACCATGTCCCAGTCCTATTCTAATTTTTCATTTAAAAACATCCTTACATATTTTTGTACACTTCACAGAACACTTTGATTGCACAATGTCTGGCATCAGCCTTTTTATATTTTGACTACCACATACTTATTCCAAACCTTTCCCCACCCCCCCCCCTCAACACAGCTCCCTTTTCTTATCAAGTTCTGGGTATAAATCCTCTTTATTTTCGTCATGAAAGCTATATTGTGGTTTCCTATTACATCATATGGCAGATCAAAATTCTGGACTCGATTTACAGACCTTTCCCAATATATACTAACTTACTTTTCCCTTTTCTTTCAGCTCTCAGCATATCTTCTTCCCTAAACTGAGGCAAACATGTTTTTCATACACCAGATGAACTTTTATTCCCAAACTAAACATTATTCTCTTCCTCGTTAAGCAGACTGTCATCTATCTTTCATTACTCAAAAAGCATCGGAAATCCCAAAGCCTCCTAGATGCTACTTCCAAAAAAGGCTACTAGGAGTAGGGTTAGCATTCTTTTCCATAACCTTCTCCATCAGGAATTAAATTTTTAGTTATTGCCTCATATATGCGGGTATTCTTGGTTAAAGTACCTTAGAATTACAGTAAAGTCCTTTCTTATGCTAGTTTAATACTAAAGCCATCTTTCAGGTTGAAGTGCTGTAGTGGAAAATACAGAGAAGGAGCATCATTGTTCTAGAAATCTAGTGAATATGTTTATACCTTTTTACATGTTATGATACATTGCCATATACATTATCTCATTTGAATCAGAACTGTGGGAGTTGCAGTCCCTGCTGAGTAGGAGGGAACCTTAAGCTCTAGTGCTCTGTAATATTCAAGAGGACAGACTTTGGAATTAGAAACTGAGTTTGAATTATTACTGCAATGTTTATAACTGTGTGGCTTTGGGTAAATTATTAACATCCCTAAACCTAAAATGCCTCATAAAACGGGGACAGTAATAACTACATGATATATTGCATAAAGAGCACCACATGTGAAGTGGATCGCCTGGCACACGATAAGCATTTAAATAACATGTTAAGAAATTCGCCCAAAACATACTTTTTAAAGAACATGCCAGCAAGGACTTGAAACCAAGGTTTGGACTCCAAAGATTATGCGTTTCCACTATCCCTGCTTCCTAGCACACTGATTTAATTAAACTACTAACCTGATGGATGACCTTGAGCAAAATACTTAAGTCATTTATTTACTCATCTGTAAACTGAATCTTTTCAGACTCTGAGTCTATTCCAGCTACCTTTTTTTTTTCTGTGGTGTTGTAGGGTTGAGGTTCGAGTTCGTTGTATATCCAAGATCTGTATAATCATAAGCTGTGCATATTACAGTGAATTTTATTCCTATATGCGTATTTCGATCAATATTTAATTTTCTGTACACACTCAGCTGTTGACGGTCTTTAGTCTGCGTTATCAACGTATTCTGATCTTACTTATTTATAACCTGGCTTGCTTCCGAAAGGATTTAAGGTGGCAAGTGACACCATAAGTTCCTTAGCGATGTTACACAGCGCGAGTAATACTCTTTTGATGAATCACCCCGTAAAAAACCTACGATGAGTGAGATGTTAACTAATGTCATTTACCTAACTCTTAAAAACTGATGCACCTGGCTAAGTCCTGAAAGCATACAGTTAAGGTTCTTCCCTCAGCCTCGACGCTGTCCCCACCGCTGTCAACGGTCACTCGGATGCCCCACTCAGACTAGCTAAAACTGTCGCCGCTCCAGTCCCGGCTGGACCAAGAACTCACCCCGCCCCTTCAGTCCCTCTCGTACCCAAATTTCCTGATTGGGAAGGGGCCTAAAGAGCTTTCTCACATTTCCATTTTATTGGCTGGCACTGCTGTCAGTAATCTCTGCTTCCCGCCTTCCAGCCTAGCGGGTTTCTTGGACCCCTTGGTTTCTGCGACAAGCTGCTTACGTTTGCCTGAGCCGCGTTGCCGGGGACCAGCGACCTCTCACCCCTACCCTTCCCACCGGAGCGCCCCAGCCTCCGCCCCCGCCGCCGGCGAGCGCCCCCACGCACACGCTCAGTCCGCGCGCGCCCCCCGCACGCGCATGCACACGCCCCCCTCCCCACCCCCGCAGGCATCCGCTTGGGCGCTGGGAGGCGGCGGCCGCAGCGGCAGCAGCGGCGCTGCTGCTGCTGAGAGGCAGGGATCCGAGCGCGAAGTGTGTGGGAGTCTACGAACTCAACCCCTCACTACCCTCCCCTCGCAGCCACCCCCCCCCCCCCCCCCCCCCCCCCCCCCCCCCCCCCCCCCCCCCCACACACAAGCCGGAGAAATAATGAGCGAGACCGGGCAGCAGCAGCAGCAGCAGCGCCGAGCAGCCCAGGCAGCGGCAGAACCGCTCCGGCAGCGGCGGTGGCGGCAGCACCAGCAGCAGGAGCGAGCGCAGCGCTAGCGCGGCGCGGGGACCGCCGCTCTGCTTCCCGGCTCCTGCCCTCCTCCGCCGCTCGCTCCTCTCTCCGCATCCACCTCCTTCCCCTCCTCCTGCTCATTCACTCTTTCCCTCACTCTCCCCTCCTCCTCGGCTTCTCCCCGCGCCCCGCCAGCCCTCGCGCTCTCCCACTCCCTCTGCCCGTCCTCCCCGCTCCCCTCCTCCCGCTCATTCACTCGCCCCTCTCCCTTCTCCACTCTCTCCCCCTCTCTCCTTTCTTCTCCTTCTTTCACCCTCCGTCTCTCACACCCCCTCCATTCCCCTGTCTCCTTTCTGACACTGCACTGCAGCTGCTCTTCAGCCCTGCCCCCTCCCCAGTGAGAACAGACCAGCAACATTGCTTTTTTTTTCTTAAAGAGATTTCTATCGATCCAATTAAAAAACAAAACAAAACAAAACAAAAAAAACCCTTGAAACCCCAAACGCAAAAAAAAAAAAAAAGCCAAAACAAAAGGGAGAACACTCTCCCGTAGCACCGGCAGGAACTGCAAACATGATGGCGGCAGCTCCCATCCAGCAGAACGGGACCCACACTGGGGTTCCCATAGACCTGGACCCGCCGGACTCGCGGAAAAGGCCGCTGGAAGCCCCCCCTGAAGCCGGCAGCACCAAGAGGACCAATACGGGCGGTGGGTATCGCTTCCACCTCCCCGCTGGCCCCATCCCCCGCCGCCCGCCCCTGCCTCCCTCCCTCCCGCCGCTCTCCCTCCCTCCTTCTCGCGGCCCGGACACCTCCAGCCCGAACCCGGCGGCTCCCGCGCCCCTGCCCCGCGCCCCCTCCCCTGCACCTGCCCCGCACCTCGCCGTCCCGGACACATTTCCATTTCTGTGTTTATCATTCATCAAAATGGCGACCGGTTTTTCGAAATAGACCTATCTTTCCATTTAATCGGTTGAAAGGCTGACTATTTAAATATCCTATACCTGGGCAAAAGGGTCCGTAAAGGAGGAGGAGGATGACCCCCGAATGAGGTGATGGCCGCCCGAAGATGCGCGCTGCATTTAACAGTCTGATAAAATAAATAAATAAATGGCACTTGGGTAGCGGATAGCAAATGATTGGGGCACCTGAGAGTTTTTCGCTCTCCATCCCCTTGCTTTGGGCCACAAGTAGTATGCAAAATCTTGACGAGTGCATGCTCTTACCGCACTTATATTGTCGGTGCAAATATCTCATTGATTTGTCTTCAGGAGTGTGCATAGGAGGGTGGGGGGGGGGTGTCTGGTACTGTGACTTGTTAGTTAACATCCTGCGCTTCCTGGGAAGATGAGTTATAACGGGACCGGTATCGCTTCTTCATTTGCACTGGAGTCATCTTAACAATGCACCCAATGCATCGAGGCAGAGGTGAATTTATCTACAGCATGTACATTAGAGACGGATGGGGGTCTTACTAATGGCACACCTGCAAAATTTGGAACGTTCATTCACATAAGGAAGCTGGATTTACCGGGGTGTTTCCTATTTAAGACATGATCAATTTGACGGAAATTAAAGTTTATGGAGTTGGCTTTATTTTCTAAAACATTTCATTTCACTCTTTCTTGTTTCATCCACCCCATCTCCGTTTTAAATATCGTAGTTATTTTGGAGAAGAAACATTATCTGTTTGGTCACTTTTAAGTGTATTTGATATAAATGACTCCTAAGCTTTTTAGTATTGGCGAAATTCTTAAGGTCCTTTAATTAATGAGCTTAAACGGGATCATTGTAGACTAAGAAGAGCTAAAGAAATACACCAGTGTTAGTTAGATTTGACAGTCCAAAACACTGAATTAATTCCTGGCAGTTATTGAAGGCTTGGGATACACCCTGCAGTTTGGGTGGATTATTTGGTAGCAGAATGGTGGTTTTGCATACTTTAAGTAGGATATAGGCAATGGTTAATTGTAGTCTTTATGTGTTTGCTAATGTCAAATAAATATAGCTCATCACTATTAACAGTCATTTTATCTATTTCACAATATGCTAAGTAAAAGTTTGTCATTTTATAAATAGCTAAAGTTTTGTAAAAGGGTCAGTTTATTTCGTTTTACCATAGTAACCACAGATAGAGTTGGAAGACTTCCATGTTTGGAATAACAACTGGAATTTAGTCATCAGTTTTTACAGAGCTGCAAAATAATTGAACATGTTAGATTTTAATTCCAAGTTTTGAAAGTATAAATCCTACAGAATGGGAAATATTTTGTACATATTTAGTTTTCAGTGTAATTAGCTTATTTTTGTTCTTTAAAAACATACTTAACTCCTTATTTCCTGCAGCTGTATGTCCAATGTTTTAACTGCTGTTTTTCTCTCTTGAGGGTGGAGAGGGGATATAGAGTTAAAAATTATCATGTTAACGAAGTATATTTCTTTACATTTTTCAGAAGACGGCCAGTATTTTCTAAAGGTTCTCATACCTAGTTATGCTGCTGGATCTATAATTGGGAAGGGAGGACAGACAATTGTTCAGTTGCAAAAAGAAACTGGAGCCACCATCAAGCTGTCTAAGTCCAAAGATTTTTACCCAGGTAGGTGCACTGGTAAAGAGGTTGATTGATAAATCCCCAAGGAAAGAAAGAGAAGCTCTATGTGTGTCGTATGCTGTATTGAAAGAAATTAGTAATAGTGTAGACTTTTATTTATGTATTTGCTGTATTAGGATATTTGTGGATAATTTTTAAGACTATTTCCATTGTTGACTATTTTTTTTTTAATTGATGTACTACTTTGTCTGTGATTTAGGCCAATTGCGAGATGAATCTTATGGGTGTTTCCAAATACTCTTTTTCTAATTGAGAAAAAGCTCTAAAATTTTAAAGATAGAAGCCTTGACAGCTGGCATCAGGAAATAGCGTTCTTCTGAAGTTTTCAGACGTCATTATAATGACAATTAGTTTAGAGTGAATTCAGAAGAGGGAGTAGGAAGCCTTCTTAAAGAATGGACCATTTACTTCTAAATCCATTATGTACCTCTTTCTGCTTCATTGCTTTGTTTGTTGGCCCTGGAGTGAAGTAAAGAGGACAAGTGCTGCCTCTTGGATTTTTAAAATATTGCGTTTTTAATGTAATTATAATAAGAAAAACTATTATGTAAGGAGTAAAATAATGCTTCAAAGTTTGTGTTACTTAAGAGTGGTATTTGATTAAAATATGTTAACAACATGGCAACTTTCCTAGGTGGTATAATTTTTTTTGTACTTTTCAGTGTGCTTTTTTGCTTTCATATGTTATACAGTTCTGCTTGTCTTTTTCCTTTTTTTTTTATCATTTTCTACTCACACATGAATTTTGAGTTTAATTGGAAAATTTCCATAATTGAATAGTTTATCTTCTAGATAAAACATTAACTGATTTGCTTTTACCTAGATATAGCTTCTGCCTTTTTTTTTTTTTTTTTTTTTTTTTTTTTTTTTTTTTTTTTTTTTTTTTTTTTTTTTTTTTTTTTTTTTTTTTTTTTTTTTTTTTTTTTTTTTTTTTTTTTTTTTTTTTTTTTTTTTTTTTTTTTTTTTTTTTTTTTTTTTTTTTTTTTTTTTTTTTTTTTTTTTTTTTTTTTTTTTTTTTTTTTTTTTTTTTGGTTCTTTTATCTTTGTGGCTGTAAATACTTATTTAATGCTGAGGGAACCAATACTGCTTATTTTTTTTTACTGGTGGAAAAAGAAAAGCTGATTTGCTTTCAGTGATCTAATTCAGTAAGAGTTCTTTAATACAGCAAAGACATCTGGTGTGAATGTAAGCAGAACATTTGGAGGATTTCTTTTTCATAGCCAGTCATTTGGTGGTAGAAAATGGACCATTAGGCTGGTTAAGAAGGTTTTAGAATGATTGAAACTATCATTTAGTTATATAAATTAAATGTAGTATATTTGGTAAACATTAAATTTATTAAACTAAAATGTAGTCTATTAGTTATGAACATCCCTTGAAAGTTTGTTTCATGTGAGCGTAGTTTTGTAGATGGCTTTCCTTGTCTCTGAAACTTTCCTTATGCATTAAGAAAGTTTGCTAACATATTCACATTCATATTTTTAAAAGGTATGATGAAAAAAATCAATGTGGAATTGTGAAAACCCTTAGTACAAATAAAAGCCCTCAAAAGAGCTTGATTGAAGTATTAATAACGTGATAGTTCTAGGAAAAGACTGCAATGGTAAATTAAATTCTCTGTCAGTAGATGAAAATGAAATAGCTTTTTTGCATTATACATGAGGTGGTATCAGATGTTCAGAGATGTTTCAGAAAATTGCTGTTTATCAAGGATATTCCAAATAGTAAATTAAATGTCTTTTCATTTGAATACACTTTATTTTCAGTGGGTTGGAAAGGGTACACCGAGAATTAGATCTTTTGTTTTTAGTCCATTTAGTTGTGCATTTTTTTATTACATTGAAATTGGTTATTTTATTTATAGTTCTGAGTCATGTTATTCGTATAGAGCAAGAATATCCGTTGAAAAAAAATGGAAAACCGGAATGCGTTGAATAAAATTTTTTGTGTGTTGTGACGTAACCTGATCAAATGTGAGTTGAAATGTCTGGATAAAAGAAGGCTTATACTCTGTCTGTAACAGGTGGAAACCAATTGCACACTATGGACTCTATTTTAAGGATAAAATAAAGCCTTGTAATTTATAAGAAGCTTTACTAATTCTGAACACTTTGTATTTAAATACAATTTTAACTATGTTATTACCTGTTCGGACAGATAGGTCTCTCCTCTTCTCAAAGACTTTAATGGTAATAGTCTTTCTGTTCACACTTGACCACAAGCCTGTGGAATTGTCTAAGGTCCTGGTATTCAACGTAACAGTCTCTCAGCATCTTTCCACTTCTTACTCAGAGATACTTATCTTGCTTATCTCAGATGAACTAAATTTTAAAACTGTGATTTCTATTGCTGAGTTATGAGGTCTTTCTTGTAGGATTATTCAGTAATTTGGTAGCCCATTTTTGTGTGTGTCATATATATATTTATGACTCTATATTCTTTTAGAATGAATATGCCTGATGTTTATTTCATAAAGCATTTTTCTGTTTCTCGTTTGGTAAGACAGTATATTTGGAGAAAAGTGTACTTTAGTTGTAACCTGATTTTCTCAAATTACCTAAGTTTTTGAAACAGAATGTAAATATGTTCAGAAGGTTTAGTTAAAATACTGGTGTATTTGAGGAAAGACTTTCTTCAGGAAATATACATATATATACATACATATATATGCATATACATGCAGAATGCAGACACTTTTTAAACCATTTGGGGAATATTTTTATAAATTTCAATGCAAATGTAATGTGTATTGTTTTTAGTGTGGCCAGTATAATCTCATATTTATCATATTTGTTTTTCCCTTTTTGGGAGGGGATTTGGGTTGTATCTTTAAAATGTCTTAAGCAACCTTGCCTTTCTGAGTAATTTTTTATATTTATGGTTGAGATAAAAACCTTTTTTTGGAACATTAATTGCTATGAATTCAGAATTTATAGAACTGTATATTGCATTGTGTATTTCAGTATATCATATATTAATTTAAATAATTCAGGAATTGTATGATGAAGATTGTAAAGTGCATATTTCAGTTACTATAATCAGAAAAAACTACCTACAAACAGATTTACTTTTAGCTGTGCTGTGTGATTCATTTACTATTTTTAAAAATCTAAATATTACAGAATACTAACTTATTATTTGTACTTTATGGATATATATTTCTGACTTGATTAAAGAAACCTAATTTGATATATTTATATATCCTTTTTTAAATTAGGTTACCTAAAGTTGTTGCCTTGTAGTAAAAGACAGCTTTCTCACTTTGGAGAAAATATTGCTGTTTTCATTTTCAGAATGGCAATAGTGTCCTTTTCCTCTTTTAGTTGGCATCTGAAGATGTGTTTAGTGTTTTAATAAATAGATTTTATCTGTAAATTATTTAATGAATGGTTCAGGTCGGTAATTAGAAAAACATTGGTTAGGAATAGTAAAGGATGTATAAAATATTTTTGTGTATGTCTTAGATTTTAGAACACTTCATAGTATACCGATTTTTAAAATTTCATTATATGACACTGGAGATATTCTATCAATCAAACAGGAATCTTTCACTATAATCTTTGCATATATTTGTGTGTATTTTACAGTTTTCAAATTTCTGGTTATAATATTAGATCATATCTAATATAAATTATTTTTTTTCATGGTCTTTAAGTTAAAATTTGAGCTACTTATTCCTAGATTTATTATATATTAATTTTCTCACTGTCCAACTTAGGTGACGCTTTCTTTAAAAAAATCACAAACCATTTATATGTTAAATTTTTAAAAATTACAGAAAAGCAGAATGTAAGTGAAGTTTTCTTTTTAGGCGATACCCCACACTGCCTTAATTTTGATAAGGAGAAAATTCAGCGTCCAATTTAACCTTTAGGATTGGGATTGTATAAGAATGATCATTTATTTGGAAATCAGAGGTGTTAGTGAAGTTTAAAATAGATCACTTCTTTTGTTTACATTTTCAAAGAAAGAGTATTATATTGGTAGTACATGTGAATACTTTTGTTATAGCTTCTAAAAGTTGTAGTATATACTATGTAATCTTAGATTCAAAGCATCTTAGAAATGTATTGGTATATATTTTAAAGCAAAATTAGTGGATAAATAAAATTGTAACAAGTGGAAAATCAAGTAGTATAATTTTCAGTAGTGTTTAATAGGGTAGTTATCATTACGTTGTGCTATACCTTTAATTTCAGTTTGATAGAGGAGCTGATAAATAGCGTGTTTTCCTTTAAATCTTAAAGTTGTACTATTTATATTTGCCATACTACCTATTGCTGTAGGTTACTTTATGTTTTATCTCTATTCTCAGTTGAAGGAGGAACTGCAACCTTTCATTTAGGGATTAATACCTCTGTGAAAATTTGCTATATTTTTAATACTTTATTTTTCATTTTAAGCAATAGGAAGCCTCAACATATGAAGAAATGTTACTGGCATAGCACAGTCCATATTAAAATTGTACTTTCCAAAAGGCAACATTTTCATACTTATTTAAGCGCATGAGATTTTTAGAAAGATGGAATTAACATTAAAAATCTTAGCTATTCATTTTATTTCATTCAGATGTTAGATCTTCTGTCATCGATTTAGTAAATTATGGGACATCATCAATTTACAGTGTCAGAGTTTTCATGAATTATGTAGCGCATTGTTCTTTGAAATTTGGTATTTGAATCTTTCTGGATATGAGGAAAATAGCTAAAGTTGGTGACATCATAAAAAAATACAGTACATCTCACAACATTTGTCTTGCAAACATCACCTGCGAAGGATTTCAGGAATAGTTTAAAAATAGTGAACACGATTTGTGAAACAGTTCAATATTTATGCATTGAAGATGTTTCGTATAATGTACAAAGAGGAATAATGACAATCTGTGTCTTGGGAACTATGAGGAGTATGTGGTGTCACTAAAAATCTGAGCAACAAACCACCAATCAAAAACTTGCCTATTTTATAGTTCTTTTGTTGTGTTTTATTTTGTTTTGCTCTGGCTTAAAGGAATTAATTTATTAAGCTCTTAAATGACACAGTTATTTATTGAACACAATATGCCACTTGTTAACTAAAATTCAGCACCTAATAAACATTTTTTTTTTTTTGCCATGGAATTGTCTTAGTTGTTTCCAGTTTATCAGAGCTGTGTTTTAAAGCACAACTTCTATGAGCAAGTGCAGCCTTTCAAAATAAAATTGGGGGGGGGATGGGGGTGGGAGATTTGTGCTTGATTGCCATCTCATTTCCATCTTTGGATACAGCTCTAGCATAAAGTTAAACAACATCTGCAGAGATCTGACTGACAAACATCTCTCTGGGATTCATCATTGCAGCCTGCAGCAGGTGCATTCAGCTTTGCAGTCTTTTCCAAAAAGAGGTTAGTTTGTTCTAACATTTATCAGTAGACCAGTGGGAGCAAGTGATTAGAGAGAAGAGGTTGGTTGTCACTTGTCCAGTGCTGGAATACTACAGGTAATTGGACTGGACTGGTGGGAACCGCAGCAGTGTATGTCTCACATTGCACTGCAGCTGCTATGGAGCTTAATTAACCTGACCCTCAGAGTCTGAAGTGTCATGGTATAAAATGCAACACGCAAGAAATGAAGCAGTACTTTTCAATACTGTGTGATGCTCTCTGGTTGGTGAAATTTCCATTTTTTTTTTCATCCTATTTTTTTTAAGATAGGGCATCAGCTTTTCCATTTTTTTAAATGGAAATATTTGAAACTAAATAATTTTTATAAACCTGATAGAATCCACATAAAAAAAGGAGATGGGGGGGCTTTTGGTATAGAAACAAAAATAATATAATGTTAAGTCAGAAGTATTGCAATTTTCCTGTTTTACAAGTACATTTTTAAGTCATGAATGAGCAGAACTAAGTGGAAGTACATTGTAGTTTTTAAAAATTAAAATAAAATAATTTTATTTTATATTAATATTTGTTCATTATTTTTATAGGAGAAATAACCCACATAAAATTATTTTGTATCTTTTTAGCACATTAGGGCTTTGGCAGGCAAACTTTACCAAAGATTTTAAAGTGTTCCAACAAACAGTTATAGCATGTTAAAAATATTTTTCAGATGTTTCAAGTTAATATGGGAGTGTTGTTGAGATGGTTCTTTACTATATTATATTTCAAGTAAATTAAAAATTGATTAATTAAATAAAAACTCAGAATCTTTGTCGTTTATTTTTATTATTTTAAATTTCTTAATCTGTTTGAAATACTGATTTACAGTACGCTTCCATGAAATATGTAGAAGTTTCTTGTGTGTTCTAATAGTATTCCCAGTTAATGTAGCTGTCTCATTACTGTCCTGTTCATTAATTGGCCCTTAATCAGAAAACGATTCCTAAGGCAAAAATGTCTTTAAATTAAATCTTACAATGTACTATACTTTCAAAAAATAATTCAGAGTTTAAAAATATCATTTGGAATCTTTGTGAAGTAGTTTTATAGTTTTGACTTACTATTAGTTTTACCAATTTGAATTTTGAATATCCATTAAGTATAACTTGTCAATTACCTAAGAGTAATTATTTGCACAGATTTTTTTTGTAATCTATCTGTATACCTTTCTTGAGGAATTTTTACCATTATTGCCAATAACTTTGATTCTGAATTTAATGTTTGTAAGAAAGGTCTTTTAAATTTTATTTTAATTAAATTGTGAGCAGTTGGTAATTTATTGGTAATTATGGGAAATAAAGTTAAAATAACCATCTCTAGACAGCAAGAGAATCATTTCCACAGTTTTAAAGACATTGTGGGCTATTCTTTCCTTATCAGTTCTCGTCATTATAAACACAGTTCTTTAAATTTCACATGTATACTTCATCTTTTTAAAATTTTTGATTAAAAAGATTAAGGATAAACATTTTAAGACTACAAAATAGAAAAAGAATATTATGTACACTGACAAACTTTTTGAGATACTTTCAATATTTGCTAAGTTTCAAACCACTATAGGGATGTCCTTTTCCATAACAAAACTTGATCATGAAAACACATAATATCTGCACTCCATCATTGATCTTTTGCTGCTTCCTGCAGGGCCTGTCATAGCATCGTTGACAGGACCAGATGAAAAATGAAATCAGTATCTAGAATTTTTTAACAGCCAAATGATTCAGGTAAGATTATTTGGTGTGGAAAATAATTTTTTTTTTTACCATTCTTAAACTAATTTTATTTAATAATTGATATATAAAATTATTTTTTATTTGAAGACCGGTTTTGTGTCTTACTGATGTTCAGTATATTTTTAATTTCTAATGGATTTTATTCTGAATGCAGTAATTTTTAAAGTTTAGGCTGCAGTTTTCTTAGTTTCCTTATGAAACTGAGCATACTTTTTGAAGTTTTAAGGAATAACTTTTCTTTCTTTTAAAGATTTTTGAGAACAGTTATATATGACAGCCCCATAATTCTTTTGAAGGACAGATTTTCACAGAGGAAACTTACTTATTAAATAAGACTTCAAATCCTGCCTTTTCTTTGGAATATAATAATGCTGACTCCCAGTCAATTCAGTTTTTAAAAATTATTCTTGTCCTAAAGAAGAAAGTTGTCTTCATTTAAATTGTTAATAGTTTGCTGCTCTAAGAATTGGCTTGGTCAGTGACTCTATTTTAAGTTCTAGTAATTTGGGGGAAGAGTAGAATAGAAGGAATGGGATGGTAGTGCATTTCTTTAGTACAGAATAGTAGGGAATTGTGATATGTGTTTTTGTTTTATGTTACTAAATATTTTAGAAGAACTGTAATATTTCAATTTTGGTTATATTTATTCTTGAAAGATTTGTTTTTGAAGGAGTTAGTATTGGAAGCAAGTAAGCTTTTAATTGGAGACTCTTCATTCACAAACTTATTCTTTGTGTAACCATCATGTTTTAATTTTTCTAAAACTAAATTATGTCTTTTTAAAAAAATCACAAAAGTGTTCTTAAGAAAAAAAAACGTAATTTTATTCTTTAATGTGAAATTTGTTTGGAATCTTTTCTCTTGTTAATTATTATGTGTACCGATCAGATGCTTTCTATGAGCCCCAGTGTAGACAGCTCTTTGGTCATCATGACAGAATTATTACAAAACACATTTTCTTTGTAAAGGAATATGGACATGTTTTTTTGCTTTACCTTAAAAAGTTGTGGTTTTATTGTTATTGTCACCTTGAGTTTGTTTTAATTTTTTCTATTTATAATCTCTGTCAAAGACTTAATGAGGACACTTAGGAGTAGTGAAGAGGCTTTCCATTTAAAGGGATTGGAAAATCACAGAATTGTGGAAATAGATGAAGGGAATGGAGTTCAGATATGATCTCTTCTAAATCTTTATTTAACAGTTGAGAAAACCAAGATAGCAAGAGATTAAGCATGCTAGTAATTGTCCTGTAATTTTTAAATGTTTTCTTAATTTGTGGTACACTTGTAGTAGATACTTCATTATCTTCTTTGCGCTACACTTTTTTTCCTCTACCCTTTTTTGGATATGACTCTGAGGAAATACATTTTAACTTCTCTCCTAGTTTTAAAATGAATATCCCCCTTCTAAAACTAAGTTAAAAGTACAGTAGTTATTTTACAGTAATTTTTTTGTTGATTTGCTACACCAAAAGGCCAGAGACAGGTACTCTTTATCACACATTTACACACACACGCACACACACACACACACACACACACACACAAAATTATATTGCCTGGAATATAGCCTGGTCATTTTTTTCTTTCCTTTTTTAAAATAATTATACCATTTGGAAATAAAATGGCAATAATTTTCCCAGTGATTTAACTTTATAGTTTTACAACTTTTCTTCATTTGCAGAGTTTTTGGTTTCTTTGTTTTTTTCTTCCATTGTTCCTTAGTTCAACTTTTTTTACTACTTTATTTTTGGTTAAATATGTTGACCTTGATTTAAAAAAAATAATGTATAGACTTTCTATGTCAAATTTTGTTTTTAAGAGTTTTTATGACTTTTACAAAAATTTTCTTAAATATTACATATTTGACTGGGTATTTGTAACAGTTTTAAAAGAACAAAATATGATTAAAAATAAACATGAGACTTATTGTAAGGCAATCTAAAAATGAAGATATATAATAAATATTTTAAACACATCACTAATTTCTTTTTTTATCTATTTCATTAAATTGGTCTATTAGTTAATTTGAGTTTTGATGTTATTTTCATTGCATTATAGGATTTAGGATTACCTTCTAACATAATTATAAAAGTACTTACAGTGAAAGTCTTTACTTACTTCAATTGAATTAGGTTCCATTGGTGTGAAGGACTTTATATCATTCTGCCTGCCTGCTGCTATATATTCAACTTATAGTTCAGTGCTTTGAACATAGGTGGCACTTGAAATATAAATGTATCTATGTACGAATAAATGAATGACCAATATGAGGCTGCTTCGTGAAAGGCTCGTGCAATATCAATACAATGAATGTAGCAGTCAATCCATCTTTAGTTTTTCATTTCTACTTTATTTTGATGGGGTGTGTGTGTGTGTGTGTGTGTAAATAAAATCTGTATTTTGTATAACTGAACTAATGAGTTAAAAGACTGAAACAAACAAGAAATGGCCATAGAAGTGTTAGGACAAATATGGGTCAGGTATTAAGGAAGAAGAGTGAAGTGTGATAGAGGAATTTTGCTTTCTTTTTAGTATGTTGTCCAGTGCCATCTCCAAAGTGAAAATCACTTAAAAAATGTTCTGATTTAAGCAACATGAGCTTAATTAATATTTATTTGTTTATAAAATAATTAAAAGTGCCTCAATTGCAAGATTTTATAGTTATATTATAGTTCACTTGCTACCACATGGCAATTTGTGCAGTAAGGAACAGTCTGCTAATGACTTTTCTTGAGGTACCTTGAAAATTAAAGATTACTAACCACTAAAATTACATTATTTTAATGTATTTTAGTATTTTCTTCTCTACATATAGTGCAATGTTAACATGTATAAATATATTATAACTTTTAGAAACTTAACTAGTTAATTTTTTTTATTTACTTAGGAAAAAAGTATACCAGCTATGTAACAGAGTAGAATGTGTTTGCTTAGAGTTTGACTAACTTAAATATCCAGGAGTTAGTACGTGTTACTTTATTTGAAATTAAAATTTTCAGAAAGTTATTGAATTTGGACTACCTCTAAATCTTTTAAATACTTTTTAAACCATTAAAATTTAGAAAAATGCATGAAATACTAGTGTTTTTCTTATATTAATGAGTACATTGTTTTATTTTTTGCTACAGTGAACCATTTAAACTTTAGTAAATTAATCTCTTTAGTCTCATTCATTAGCAATAATTATTTTAAAGAAAAAGTACATTCATGTATCTATAAAATGACTGACAGTTTTACTGTAATTAAAATGCATGTATCTATTTGTATAAATATAAATAGTGAAAGGTACTTTGGATGAAGGATTTCTCTGGTTATCTGAAATCAGAATTGAGTAGTAGATTGAGGAGTCTGGCTTTCTGCTTAGGCAATATAAGTCGAATTAAGGAGAAGGTTAATTTGTTTAGAGAGGAAAAGACTAAGGGAAAGGTGAGACAATGAGGAAGATAGAAAACAGATGTTAAGAAATATGAGAACGGCTTTTTATTAAGAAGCTATGTGCCAAATGTAGAAGGAAAAAAGTATGGGGACCCAGGGAGGACAAATGTCAATGAAAAATGTTTTGCTGTATTCAGAAAAACACTGGAGATCGAAATCTGTTTTTAACATTTATTCACTTTTGTACATCCTGTTGTCTGTGCAGGTGCCTTTAAAGTTATTGACTTGATGGTTTCTTTTAAAAGTTTGCTTTTGATTCATAACTATTCAGAATTATATATCTGATAAAATTTTTTTGATTTCTCATAAACATGTAGACTTGTAGCTCTCTTGGCATATGAACAGATATATTCATTTTCAGTTTGATGAAAATTAGTAATTTGCACAAAATTAGTGATTTGCATTTCTTTATGTGTGAATTTGATATCGTTCAAACTAAAGTTTTGGTATATGACAGAGGCATTGGTATGGGTTATGTCAGTGAAAGTGAAAATTGAAACATTTGTCATTTGATGGATTCTCTGTTATGTAATTATTTGGTTGAAGTTTTG
Organism: Macroglossus sobrinus; assembly: GCA_004027375.1. Taxonomy (NCBI): domain Eukaryota; kingdom Metazoa; phylum Chordata; class Mammalia; order Chiroptera; family Pteropodidae; genus Macroglossus; species Macroglossus sobrinus. The sequence goes on from PVKZ01002034.1 coordinate 87,241, forward strand.
GTTGATTATTGAGATTCAGCAGAATTGTCTATTTTTGATAAATATTTTATATAAGAATCAGTTCTTAAATTATCAAATTCAGATGCATTAAAAAACTAAAATATATGGTACTGTTTTCCCATTTAGAAAATGAAATGAAAAATCTAGCGTTTTCTACTGATTTATGAAATTATTGGCTAGTTGTATAGAGAAACATTAAAAAATTGAACAGCCCAAGTGACATTAAGTACCAGATGGAGATTTGAAATAAAAATATTCACTGTGTAATCTTTATTTAAGTGCTCATAATTCAATAATACCAGTTGTATAATTCAAGGTTGAATTCAATATGAAAGGGAAACATAAGCAAAGTCTCATTGCCTTTATTGATACACGTCTCATGCATGGCATGATATCATGACTAGTTCTTAAAGGGATAAATAAGTAAGACAGCTCCATACATTTTTTTTTTTTTTTTTTTTGCAGAGCTAGTACAATTCTCTTTGAGAACAATTTGAAGATATTTTGAGTTGGAATTTTTTTCAAAATAACATTTGTTTAAATTTAACATCTTTTACAAATTCTATCTTTAAGATGCTATTTTTTTTATTTACACATATGTTCTCAGCTGAAATTTTTCAGCCATATTTTCTTTACAGTAGTACTTTAAATGTATCCTTCTGAAGCATATACCTATTCTGTTTAGGAAAGGTGTATTTCTCTCAAAGCTTTATCATTTTTAGTTATACTGATGTATTTAACATCTTGTTTAAAAACTAAAATGACTCTGGATATGAAAACACAAACTGTGATAATAAGCTAAATATGCCATATGTGGCAGTTTAGGTTGGCATATATCTCAAATGGCAAATTTAATGTACTGTATTGCTAAGATTAGTAATTTTATAGTGGAAGGCTGCTACTTTTATTATATAGTCTCCTGCTGGTAGTCTTAGAATGTTTTTAGACCCATTACTTTATAGATCCCTGTTTTCAGCCCTTGTAAAAATCTTTTTGTTGTTGCAATTGTTTACATGTTTATAAACTTCTCTGAAGTTTATAAAAATTAATGAGAATTTTACAAATAAATAGTATATATAGGTAGATGATTATGAATGTGAATACTAACCATATATATTGTATTTTTGTTAAGGAATAATAACACTAATAGATTTGGTATGGCCAATAATGGTTTAGTGAAATAAATAATCAAGAATTGAATATAGTATTTTTATTTTTAGTAAATGTACATATGTTGATAGGAAAAACTTTGAGGTTCTGTAGTCTTGCGGTAGAGCCATTTAAAGCAAACTGCAATAAATACTCAACTTTGAAATCATATTTCAGTTTTCTTGGACATAATGTTATGTTTTTCCTTTGATTCTTTATAATGTTGCTTTTAGCAAAGATTGTTTTGAAGGCCCGTCAAATAATTCATCAGATTGCATTAGAAATAAATAGCAACTGCATTGCGATGGGGATAATTTAGGTAATTTAAAGAGATAAGTAATACAGATAAGACTATGTACATTTTTTACTACTTAAATATGTAGAACAGATACAATTCTGTTTGAGGAAAATTGCAAATAAATTTTGGATTTGGGAAAGGTTTTAAGTAACAGTTACCTAAATTCAATATCTTTTAAAGAGCCAGACTCTGAATTTTTTATGTAGGTCTTTAAACTGTCTCTATCACTATTAATAGGATAAACAATGATCTTTTAAAAGTTTGAAATCATATAACTAAATTTTATTTAATAAAAGTAAATAAGTAGTACATGAAAATAGTTTATTAATCGCAGCTTAATTGGATCTTACATTTCTATCATTTTAATTCTTAAAGTATCAGTGTAGGCAAGAATTTTTATTTCTTTTTGCAGTGAGGAAAGTAAGAGTTAAAGTTAAATTGATTTGTTATAGTAAGTAAGTTAATGATGAAACTGGTTGTTTATTTTTATTCTGTAACTTTGCATCAGACTAATAAGTTCAAATTCAGAAATACAGTATTCAAAATTTAGATTAGATTTGCCAGATTGCCACATTGGTCCATCACTGAGAAATAGGTATTCTTAATGGGTTGATATTTTTTCCCCCTGTTTATATGGAAATCCTACAAATTTTAATTTTGCCAAAGGAAGCAAAACTGTAATATTAAGCAAAATGGAGACATTAAAACAAGTTTTCTCTCCTGACTGGCCTCTATGACATAGAACCTTAATATCTTCTCTGCATTTTCCCATCTTCATATGGATATTAGACTTCTAAGGTAGTTTGAAATTTTGCCTTCTCTATGAGATGAATTTATTTACATGAAATCTTTTGATTATTTTTCAGTTAGCATTGTAAAATTTTGTATTTCACTTTCAAAATCGTATATAACCGCTACTCTAGAGATTTGTTAAAATATAGACTTGAAGTTAGAAAGGTCTAATCAAATCACTATGATAGTACTTACTATAATCAAAATTTTTATGAGGAAAGTATGCCTTGGATATTACACAGTGAAGTTTATTAAGCAAATATTAAAATGATTCAGTGCTTTGTAATGCCTTCTAGGGATGTGAGATGGAATACAGGATTCTTAGAGAATATGAAAGGTCAAACAATGGAATTTAAATCTAAGCTCTGCCATTTGATAGCTGTGTGATTTTGGTCAAATGACTTAATCTTGGACCTCTATTTTCTCATCTGTTTAATGGGGATAGTAGTACCTCTCATATAGTTATAAGTTGTTGGTCTAAATGCTACAAAAGGAATAATATAAAAGCATATACCTCACATATAAGCATTTTATGTATGACTTTTTTTTATCTTCTTCCCACATTTGTTTTATTTAATAATAGTAAGTTTATACCGAAACTTTAATGCAAGATAGATTACAATAATTTATGGACCTAAAAAAGAAAACCTTGCTATGAGGATTTTGTAAAAAACATTTTTTTCTCATAATTTATTGTTATAAAAATGCAGATGCTGCAGAGAAAGTTAAAGCTAAACTCATCTCATCCTATTCCTTTAAGATAATTAGTATAAATGATTTGGTATGCTTTTAGACTTTATAAATGCCTGTTTATATAGGTTCAGATTTTTTGTAGAGACTTACAAGTGGTATTTGTTTTATATATAGGAATGAGTTTTCAGCAAATCACCTCTCTTGGTTAATGGATTTGTAGAGTTTCTAGATACTTTAAGGCAACAGTCCCCTACCTTTTTGGCATCAGGAACTGGTGCTTCTATGAGAATCTAATGCCTGATCTTCTGAGGTGGAGCTGAGGCCGTGATGCTACCTCTAGGGAGCAGCTGCAACTACAGATGAAGCTTCGCTCTCTTCCTGCTCCTCACCCCCTGTTGTGTGGCCTGTTTCCTAACAGGCCACTGACTGCTATTGTCCATGGGAGTTGGGGACCCTTGCTCTAAGGTGTTCTTCCAGTCTCAACTGTGTGGGTATTTGTACCTGCATAGCCTAAAACTGTGTTCTATGATACCCCTGAAGATATGCAGAGCTTTGTTTTTTATCCATATGGTTGAGATGAACACTAAAGACATAAATATGTAATGTTGACTTCATCTCATATGATGCATATAGGCTTATTTGTATTAAGATTCTTGAAAATAAACATGATTAATTAGTCCCTTCTTTATTCATCTGTACATACATGCAAAATATAAAACATTAAAAATATTCATCAGAGCTTTGATACAAATAAATCAACTGGCATATAGAATATTTAATGTTTGCTTTCAGGATCTTTTTAAAGATACTAAGACTTCTGAAAATTCATTGCATATTAGTCAAAAAGAAAGTCATAGTGTATTAAATGATGAAACTAAATATTCAATATAGGTGATAATTTATAAACTTGTTTTTCAGCCCTTTTTAAGCTTCAGTTGTTTTTTTTTTAAATTGCTTCTATGAAGGCCTTAAACATTTTAATTCATATGCCTCTAACTTCCATGAAATATCCAAGAAAATTTAGTGTCGCAATTTATTTATTTATTTATTTATTCATTCATTCATTTATTTATTTATTTATGTGTGTGTGTGTGTGTGTGTGTGTGTGTGTGTGTGTGGTTTTACTAAGAGTATCTTTTAAGTGTCATGGTTTATTACTTTCTATGCTTAAGTATTCATATTTTCCATGAGTCATTGCAAAAATTCTTGATTGCCATTATGGTAAAATTGTGTTTTATGAGACGTCTATATTTTGTTATAATCAATGTGTAAAGTTAACACTGTTTTCTGATGCATTACATATTAAATATTATTTATGTATTACATATTTAAGATCCATCTAATACCATAGCAAGAACAACTATATGATTTTGTTTGGGGTGAATGTGTCCTCTAAGACAATAAATATAAGTAAGATCATATTGACACTGGGGCTGCTTTGTAGAAAATATAAAATCTTAGTGAATATCTGTCATAGTATGGGTAAATTCAATTTTATGTTTAGAATGTTGTTGTACCTTTGAATATATAAGAGTACTAGATGCTATAGGAACAAACAGTATAGTGAAAAATTTTGCTAAAGGTCATTTAATTCTAGAATGATTAAACACTGTATGCTTAATCTTTAGAGCAGTTGATTTGTTTTTAGAGAATCAGAACCTGTAGAGATGATGAAATAATCCTAACTTTTCTTCTCACTTGTAACATGTTTCCTTTAATTTGGAACTAAAGATTAGGCTACACAATGTATGGTGATTTTAAGTATCAATTCCAAAACCTCCTCTATTATCCTGATTGATGATCTTATGTCCTAATTCACTGAGAAAATAAAATAAAATTTCATAAGCTCCCACCACCAGATTTAACTAATTGCACCAGTACATATGTAGTCTATATATATATATATATTTTTTTTTATTATTCTAATAAACTGCCCCTAGCAAAGGCTTATCCTTTGTTTTTATTCTAAATTCCATTCCCTCTTAGCTACTCACACATGTCTGGGGAATGCTTTCTTCTCTTTCTTATCATTATCAATTTCCCACACTTTATTTTCTTTCAACCTGCAAACATACTGTTATATGTCTCTATTATTAAAAAACAAACAAACTAACAAAAACTAACAAAAAAACATTTTCTTAACCCGCTTCCTATTCCAATTACTATGCCAATAACAGTGAAATGCTTCAAACTAGACTTACTTTATTTCCAGTTATTCTCTTCCCTTTTTTGTTTTAAAGCCATTTCAACTAGGATTTTGACCTCATCCTTTCAGTGAAACTGCTACTCTTGTCAGTGTCTGGTGACTGCAATGATGATAATTCAGTGGTCAATTCTTGGTTCTCATCTTTATATGCCAATTAGCAACACTTGACAGTTATCACTGCCTCCTCTTTGAAACATTTCATTTTGCTTTCAGCACACCTCTACCTCACTGCAGCCTACAGTTTCCTTTGCTGGTTTCTTCTCATTTCCCTGAGCTCAGTGCTTGGATCGCTGTCTTCTTTTACTACTGTACATGCTTACTCCTTGGTAATCCTTCCTGGTATCGTGGCTTTAAATAACCCTCTGTCCTTTGATGACTACCAAATGTTTATGTCCATTCTGGACTTTTCACCTGAACTCCACATTAATGATGCATCTGAGTACTTGATATCACTTGTATGTCTAGTAAGTACGTTGGAATTAAATATGGTTTAAATATTCTGATCTTTCTCTCAAATCCCTAAATCTTCTTATCCCACAATCATCTCTTCTTATTTATAGTTTCATCCTTCCAGTTTCTAAGACCAGAAATCTTAGTCTTACCTTCTCTCTGTCATATTTCACATCTAATTTGTCATGATTCTGATTATGAAACATTTGCCTTAAATAAATGGGAAAAGAAAATATCGAAAACAAATATAAATGTTGCAAAAATGCGTTTTTCTCTGCTTAGTCAAGTAAGGACTAAACTAAAGATGTGGTTAGCTGTGAATTCAGTGTTAAAATTCTGGAAAGTGGCAGTAGTTAGCCTGTCCTAGTTATTGGGTTGACCAGACTGAGCCCTCAAATTATTTATAATTTCAAAAGATAAAATAATGAGAAAGCAAAATGTATGTTTAATTTTATATTATAGGGAAATCTGTAGGAAAGAGTCTGTATCTAAGGAATGTCAGTATCAGTACATCCATCATAGTAGTATAAATACTTTTATATCTGTGAGAATTGATTTTTAAAGGATAAATATGAAGCAGTAGTATTAAGAATAATTCTAAATAATAACAGTTCATTGGATTGTACTCAAATGAAATCCATTGATCCTTGAGGACACAATTAGTTTAAGTGTAAACCATGTTAGGTGATGTTTATACACAAGGAGAATGATAAATAAATATATACTGAACCATTTGGACTATTGTGTTAAATCACAACTTCATCTTTTTGAGGATTACACCTTAAAGAAGTTATTCACATAGCAAAAAAGAATTTATTCAAGTGACAATTGTTTATTTGTAAAATATTTGAGATACCTTTATGCTTATCAACTGAATTTCCTTATTTTGTTGTTCATGAAAAATTATTCTAGTTAATGGACTTAATTTCTCTCTTTAATTTCAATCAGTTTTTACTTTACTATTTTATTTTGTCTTTTTATTCTATACTTAGTTATTAAAGCAAATTGTATTATTCTCATACAAGCAGAAAGAATAATTGAGTTTTTATAGAGCCAATATATTTTAATTGAATAATTATGTAATAACAATTTTGGCTTTTTTTCTATTCATACATTTTATTAGTATATTTTACTAGCAAAAGATACTTGATCTTGGAAATAACCTGCCAGAATAAGACAAAATAAATCTGTATGCTTGTCAATATGTAAAAGATACAGTAGAGGAAGTTTGTTTAGTCACTGTTGTAAAAAAGGAAAACTGTGTTGGTTGTGGTGTCCTGGATTATAGAGGCAAGAACATGTGTGCATGCATTTGCTTTTATTTTTAAGTTTAATTTTGAAATTTAATTTTGTGGCCCAAAATTATAGCTTAAAATTTGTGACTTAAAACATTTTATTTTGCTTGTATATTGATTATATATTTCTTTCTAATATTGTACCTTAGCATTAGTACTCATGTGAGATAGGAATTTGCACATTATTCTTGCATATTATTTTGGAAATGTCTATCTTGTACTATTTTCAGCTGTTAGAGACAGACTTTATACAGATATCTGACTCCAAAGACCAGTGTCTTTTTACCGTATCCAACCATACATAAAAAAATACCTTGGAATGAAGATAATTTTCCTATATTTGACTTGTTTATAAAGTTTATTGTATTGAAGTTTCATTTTTAAAGTGTTATGTGTTATGTTAAATAGTGCTTTTAATTTTCATCCTTTTAAATAGCTTTAAGATTTTCTACATAAACAATTAAAACATTTAGACTATGATCATATTTAATAAAAGTTACCTATGAGTTAAATATATTTAGTTCTTACTGAAATAGAAATCTGGAATTTTAACATAATTCATGATTAGTAAATTTTCATGTTGTTTCTTTAAATTCGGTGTTAATCAAGTTAAATATCTCCAGTTTTTTTGACATTTATTTATTTATCCATGTTTTTAACTAGCAGATATTTATTAAATATGGATTACATACTGGGCATTTTGCTATATACATAGGATGCAAAGATATTTAAGACCAAATCTCTTCTTAGTGATAAAGAATGACACTGGAGAGTAGGCAAGGACTAGATTATGGAGAGCCTTTTGGTCTATGTCAAGTAATTTATACTTTTATTTATCTTAAACCAGATTACACACAATGTGTTAAAAGGACTGTGTAGATTTCCAGTTATTACATTGGAGTAGTTAGTTTACTTAAAAAATTTGAAGTTAATAAACTAAGTAATTATTTATGTGGCTCTGTTTAAATCTGGAACCCAAAGCTATTTGCTGTGAGATACTGTTTTACATTAAGCTTCTATTACAGAGAATGGTGTGTGTGGAAACTAACAGAATTAAATGATTTTACATTTCCAAGGTAGCAATAAATGTGTTACACCCTACACTAATCATATATCATTACTATTTTACTTTTTCTAATTTTACAATGTTCATTTCTATTCTTGAAAGTCTTTAAAAATGTGTAATTTTTGTTATATTGAACTGTCAGTGTTTAAGATATGAATGAAAGATCTGATGTAGTTTTAGCCTTATGTTTTTATTATCATCTACTTTATGTATTTTTGTTTTGCAGTTGCTGAGCATCCCTAGATAAAAGACTAAAACTAGGTGAATTGATTCTGCTACTCAATCCAAATTTATTTCCAGTTGAGCCACTCTTGTTGCTGTTATCTTTTTTTATTTGTTTCTGTTTAGCCTTCTAGCCTATGCCTGCTTTTCAAACTTTTTTCATCTTTGTCAGCCTAGAGATTTACCCCAACACCTTCATACTCTGTAAATGAACTTGCTTTGCAGTTTCTATCAACTTCTTTCATACTTCAGATTACTCTGTAATTCCGCCTTTAATCCTTGCCTACATCTCTAGAGAAGGAGTTCTCTCTTCCTCTTTTGAGACTGTAATTATCCTATTTCTTTTTCCCTTTTTTGGATTCTTGTTTTATTATCTCATTCTTTTGGATTTTACTTTTTATTTTTTCATTATAACCTTCTCTTTGGCTTAGAAATGTATTCAGTTCTTATTTATCTTCAATTAAAAATGGACTAAATCCTTTCTTTGTTTCTGATAATTATCTTATGGTCACTGCCTCTCTCCCATTTCCATAACTATCAAATTTCTTGAAATATTTATATGGAGATATTTATATACTGAGTATCTATTTTTTCAGTATTCTACTGCTGAAGTTATCTAACTCTTAGAGATCTTTGATATCCTCTTAGTTCCTTAACTCACTGAACTAAATTTCAGTCATCTAGTCATCACCCTCTTTTATTTTCTGTAACATTCCAACTTGATAACCACTCTTCTCTTGGTACTTTTTTTCTTTCATTTTCTTGACTTCATAAGATTGATTCTGTTTGTCTAATCATATCTTCTCAAATGTGATGATGAATTTCTCTTTTTTTCAATGAACCCATAAATGTAAGAGTTACATTGGATTCTGTTTTGCCCTTATAGATTGCTCTGACTTTAATTATTAGCTTTGTTTAGGTTATACTATTTTTAAATCCTTATGTTTGTTTCAAAACTGTTTTGAACTTTTATTCATGTATATCTCACTATAGATATGTTTCATGTATTTTAAAACAAATATGATTTAAACCTTATTTAAAATCTTTCTATAAATTATCTTCCCTAAAAGTACAAGTTTCTTAATATGGTTCACATGATTTTTCCTGTTACTTCTCTTTCCAGAGATAGTTAGTTTTTATATTAACCCCTTCTTGAACACACACACACACACACACACATATTATTAAGGTTTTTGACTTACTTATTTTATCATCTAGGAGGTCTTTCCTGACCATGTAACCCTTCTTTTTTATTCATGAAGCATTCTAGACTTCTCATGCTTACTATAATTGCAAATTTTGTCTAGCATAGTAGACAACTGCTAGCTCTATGACAGTAAGACCATGTATCCCTAATACTTAACATAGGATCCTCCACATAGTAGCTGCACAGTATATGTTTATGTTGCATATATGAAGGAGTAGATGAAGAACTCAGAATGTCAAAAGCTTTATTTTCATAATTATAAACATGCTGTTTTTGTTTTTTAGTTATTGGTACCAGTGACTTTCAAGTTACCCAAACTAGAAAAATTAGTCATCTCTATCTGGTTCTCTCCTTTATTCTTTTCTTCTTCTCTCTTTAGTTATTGCCAGTTCTTGTTTGTTTTACCCATGAATTGTATCTTGAATTAGTCTTCCCTTTTATGTTCTTGCTGCTTTTCTCTGTCATCAGATATTTAACCTGCAACTGCTTAGTATAGACTCTACAGAGTAGCAGAAGATCATATCTTGGCATATTTCATAATTTCCCATTAGTCTTTGGTCATAAAAAAACCCCTCCAGTCTAGGGTATTATGAAAATTGAATTTCCTATCTGATTTAAAGTTCTTCCTTTACCCTAGCACTAATCAGGCTTTGGGCCCTAGGAACTTGAACTTGAAGTTGGCATGATCTGTTCTTTCTCATTCTGTCTCTCTTTAGATTTCAGTAGGGACATGGATTTATTCTGAGATAACTTTTTCTCCTCCAATTCTGGTTCTAGTTTTTTTAGGTTTAGGGTATGGATGGAAAGAAGATATGGGCAAAACTTGATTCTTACTTAACTAGGCTTATAATTAAAATATTCTTTTATGTTTTACTACCTCTGTGACTTACATTTACTGGCCATTAATGCTTTCTTCTATGTGGCAGGTGTCCAAGTGGTGGCTTTCTAATAGGGTACATTTTTTTTAATCTGTGAAAAGCTGTACTGGGGCTTCTTACTGCACAGTTAACCTGCTATGTAATATCTTTAGTGAACTCTCTGTCAGGCTCTCTTTGTTCTAGCCACTTGGGCATAGTCTGATATCTAAGTACTCATCTGAGCCACAAATGGAAAAGTAATCTCTTCTTGTGAGTACCCTCACTCAGTTTGTAGAGATGATTCCCTTGTCTTGCTGCACCACAGAGAAAGTACTCCCAAAACAACTGTCTAGCCTCAGTTGTTTTTAGTTCTCTTTAGATTGTGAGTATGCTTATTTCCTCTTTATTCTTGTCTTCAAGTCACAGTTTCCAAACCCCAGGCAATAAGAAAGGTATCATTAATCATTCTCTTACACGTATACCAAAATCTTTTAACCCATATTATTTAGTCTCTAAACCAAAATAGCACATCACCAATCATTGCTCTTAAGCCTAACAAAAATACTTTTGTTAGGCATATTTATAATCTTCGAAAGGAAGTATTTTACAGAATTTTGAAAAATTAAACGAGAGAATGTATATGATAATACATTGATTTTAATAGAGTAAAGGCTGGTTTGGAATACTTTAAAAAGATGAACTGTCTGCATAATATAAAACTTATGGAAGATTCTGTTTCAGCACAACACGGTATCATAACAGTGCTTCCTCAACAATTGAAAGGTGATTTAGGAAATGGTAGACATACCAGAGTAGTTTAACTTTATGTATTCTTTTACAAACAAAATGCCACCGTAACTTTATTGGTTTTAAATATATGTGTTATATAAATAAGTCGTTTTTGTTTTTTACTTAATTTGTTTCGATGAGAAGTTTATCTTGACATCTGCAGTTTTGTCAGTGACAAGATTTTCAGTATAACCACAGTGATTGAGGATGGATTACTTTAATCAATTCAGTTTTTAAAAATTATTTAAAATTTGTACTTTGTTTGAATGAGGAAGAAAACAGTTTCCTCCTATTATCCTTTTTGACATTTTCTTCTGTAGATCTTTTCAGGTAAAGAACAGGAATAGAATGTATTAGAGTCATCAGTGAGTAGCAAAAACACTGTACTCTCGTTTAAGTATGTTTTGAATCAGAACTTCAAAATTATTTGGGCTAGTTTCATTTATGAAAATGAAAGAAAAGATCAATAGGATGAAAAAGTATACTATTGAAGAAGTAAAGATTTGAAACAATCTAGGACTAATTCTTTTTAGCTAGAAAACCACTTTAGGCTATACTCTAGTTGAAATTGGGTGTGATAATTATTTATTAATAATGGGCAAATTTTGCATCTTTAGTTTTGCCGCCTTGAAGTTTTTGATAATTTATATGTCTAGCTCTGATGCATATCCAGTTACTTTGCATAATGAACAGAATTTTCTAGATAAAGTGAATAAGTTTAGAAGAAACATGTGATTTTTAAAAATTGTGCTGGGAATATTCTTTAACATTAAAATACCAGTTTTATCTACTTTATCTTTGTTAATTTGATTGGTTTGTTGTCAAGAAATATTTAATAAACTGCATGCAAATGCATATTGTAATTCAAGCTTTTAAATAATTCAGATTTGCTGCTCCCATTTAATCATAATGTTTGTGTTTTAGGGAGGAAAAAGGGAAGAAAATTAAAATTCTTCATCCAATATACTTTGCTACATTCCTTAATATCAGGCATTTTTAATTTCTAGACGTGCTCTTTGATTCCTTTTCAAATCTCTTTACTCTTATGTTTTCAAGTCTCTTTATTCTTGAAACATAGTAAGTATACTTATTTTAAACTGTCTGATAATTCTGCCATCTCTTTTTCTGCTGGTTCTCATTCATGCAGCCATGTTTCCTTGTGTGTTTTATAAATTTTTTGATCTTAGCAATATATTTGAGAGAATATTTTGGAACCTAGGATAAAGATGATTTCCTTCACAATGGCCAAAGCATTTACTTTTGTCAGGTGTCTGTGGTCACTCCTAGTTGAAACAACTTGTAACTGAATTCTTAGTTTGAGGTTATTTGAACTAATAAGGTATGAATTCAGGCTGAAAATGTATTTGAAGTAGACTTGTAGTTATGAATTTCCAGAGATTCCACCCCGCCTCGGCTTTCCAGGTGTATATGTTGGAGAAATTGTCAGAGAGAAAGGATATTTCTGGTTCACTCTTATAGTGATATAATGGCTTATTCATGTCAAGGTTATTGTTTACTACTCTCTTAGTAGACTGCCCACCTTGGACATGCTTTGTACTTCTTATCATAATCCTTATAGTTGGGAAGATAAAAAGACAGAAATACAGATTTCCTTGGTTCATCAAATGTCTTCAAGGTAAATATTCTCTTAAATGCTCTGTATTCCTCCTGATTCCTGCATTCATTTAGTTCTTGACCTCGGTATTTCTTGCCAGCTAACAGATTCCATTGAAGAATGTGTTAATATTTCTTTCCAATATATTTAGATGTTTCAGGCAGAAGGACTAGGCTAGTAATCTAGCTCACTATATTGCCAAACATAAAAGCAAACCAGATTTTGTTATATTTTTACAAAATATCTTATTTCCTCAAGCTACCCTAGAAGTCAATTCATGTATTATAACTATTTCAGAAAGGAGGTAATTTGACCAAAGTCATGCAGCTGGTAAGTGAAGATGGATCTGTACACAGGTCACTGCCTCCATGTGAATTTAGATTCTTCATCTGCAAACACTTGTTCCAGATAGCATTTATTGTGTCAGTCAGTGGTGATGGATTTACAGAAACGGAATCCTGAACTTACTATTTGCAAGGAGTTTTGAGAAAGTAAATAATAACAGTTACTACATTGTAAACAGTATTAGCAATATTATTTTTTAAAAACAGGTAGTAAGTACACTGGGAATCCCTTTAAAAAAATATTTTCTATTTTCCCTAAATCTCTCCTGTTATCTCAGTATGACCTGCCTAGTTTTTTTTAAGATCCCAGAAGTTCTTTCCTTACTGCCACTTTTTTTCTTGACTTTCTTTTTTGGCAGCCATTGATATTTCTGTTAAGTTGAGATGTATCACACAGTAAATACCTAGAAACTCTTCAGATATTTCAAATATAGGCAGAAATATAATATATGTTAGGTTGTTCTCAGTAAAGATACATTAGTGCATAGAGCTTTATTGATTACAAATAGATAATTAGTTCATCTTGAGCAAGAAAAAAATTCTTAAAAATGTTATAAGATGTTTTGAATTTTGAGGTAACTACTTCAGATTTAATAAATTTGAGAAAATAGAGAGTTAATGAAGCAGAAGAGTGAAAATGAAACAGATATAGAATAACGGTGTACAAAATAGAAGTGATCTTACTAACAATTCTCCAGATTGGGTTACTCTAACCACTATCAAACTATTTAAATCAAGCAAGACATGTAAATGTCATAGAATAATGCAAATAAGAGAAACTATAAATAAATTTTTCTGAAGGAATTCTTCATGTATTACATTTTAAATTGATTATACTATATATCATTTTTAAATAGCATTTTAAATTTTAAGATGAAAGTATATAGACCTTAATGGATTGGTTTTTGGATTGTAACATGGCATCTTTTTGTGAAGTTTATTGGGAGAATGAGTTGAACTGAAGGCAAGTGTTTTTATAGGAAATGAAATAGATTTTTTTTTCATTTTTCAGATGTTTATTGAGCTCATTCTGTGTGAGAGGTGCTTCTAAGTACTGTTGAAAATGTATATCTCCCATGTTCTAGTTCTGGGAGAGGTAAAGGAAAAATAGAATGTTTGTCTAAGGTTTGGTCTCTTAGGGAAGATTTTAAAAAGTACCATTTAGCCTTCTAGAAAGGTATATAAATGGATTTATTCTTTTTGCTTTGCTCTAATTTAGTAAGTTATGTTTTTCATGATGACTTCTGTTTTTTCATAATTTTTATTGATGACATAAATTATAGTTCCAATAAGAAATACCACATAAGAAAGAATATGATACGTATTGTTTCTCAGTATCTGTTATTTTACTTTCATTAATACAATTTTTGCCTCCATAGCTTTGGTCATATTAGGGGATTAAATTTTCTTGTTAGCTAAGAGGTGAGGAAATAGATGGTAAGAGAGACAGTATAGCAAAATAATAGTAGTAGTAGTAATAGTAATAACAACAAATAACATTTATTGAGTATTTACTATTTACAAGGCTGTATTCAACACACTGTATATATATTATTTAATTTTCCCAATAACTTTATGAAGTAGGGCTATTATTAGAAAACTGAAGCACAAAAAACTTAAATCACTTTCCCTAAGTACTTAGTTGTAACCACTGGAGACAGACTAGAAAGCACAGGTATATAGCACTCTGCATATAGATGATTTTTAATGGTAACTTTTATTTTGATGATAATCAATTAGACATGGAATTTGAAGCTAGTGATAATGTAAAATAGTTCTGTTAGTAAATAGCCTTCAAAATAAGTACAATCATTTCTTAAAATTGTGTACCATGTTTCTAAGTAGCCTTAAGCACTACTTAAATTCTTTAATCTTTACAGTTTTAAGATTTTGCTAAGCTGTTTTGTTATGCACTCTTTGTGGCATTTTTAGTCTTTTATTTTATAGTGCCTGAGAATATTTCATCAATCATGTAATTCATGTACTTTTATTATCCAAATTATATTTTCATTTTTGTCTTTTACCATTCAGCATGTTTCAACCTATTTTTCAATTGTATCATGTTTTATTTCCATCTGCTCATTTAAATGTCCTTAAAACTATCACAGATCACTTATCTAAAATATTTTTCTATATGAATATCCATTTCGTAACATCCTCTTTTTTTAATTTAAGAACTCTGCCTTCAGTTCGCATTCTCATGCTCCTTTTTTCTTCTGTCAAATTTTCAACACCAATCAAGGATTAAAGAAGATTAAAAAGAAATCTAAGAAAAGAGAGAATGTAGTGGTTTTAAGTTATTTAATCTCATTTGTTGGTGATCTGCTTGTATTATATAGTTCAGTCCCACACAATCTCATTTGGTCCTTACTATGGAACAGCGTGCAGTGCTATATTATAAAAATGAATGAGCCATGGTCTACCTTTTCTCTTTCTGTCTACCCAGTCTCTTGTCATTTCTTGTCCTCATGTCACACTGAAATTTTTTGTCTTTTATACATAGAAGCCAAGAAGTACTGCGACTATATAGATAAGAAAGAAAAAAAGGTGGAGACAAGAAAAGGAAAGAGAGTGGTGGACTGTTGAGGCAAGTGTGGAAGCACCGTTGTGCTAGGACAACAGCAGATGCAATAGAACAGAGAAAGAAGTCTAGAAAGAGAGAAAATAGAAGGCCTTTGTAATCACAGAGAGTGGAAATAGCGCTTAACTGTAAAATAGTAAAAACAAACAGACAAAAGACAAAAATATCAGTCTCTGGAGAGTTCCACATCAGCTGTTTTGGGGGTAGAGAAATTAAATAGCTTACCTACATGTTAAAAAGGGTAGCATTCGTTCTTAAGAAAGAGCATTAGTCTAGGTACAGTGAATATAAATGAGAGACCAGTGTCAAATAAGTATTTTGTTTGTTTTCTTTTGAGACAGAGAAAAACCAATTACAAAAGTAAATTTTTTTCAGCATAGACTTCTTACAGACACAGGACTTTTACTAGTTTCAATAGCTCTTAAGATTTATCTCTTACTATCTGTACTTTTGGCTACCTTGCCACACAGTGTAATTACTGATGCTTACAGTGATGACCCTGATTCATTAAGAAATGTTGAAATTATGTTCATTACATTTTAAGAAGTTAGGGATATGTGTGATTATATTTTAGAAAATTTGTCATAAATGCATTTAAAATTCAGGTACAGTAGTTAAAGGTTTAACATTTTTATCTACAGAAGCGCTAAACAAAACATATACCTGTTAGACATACTTTATTACTAAAATAATTTTTTACCATATTCTATATTATATGATAATAGAATTAGTTACTGTCAGTTTTGTTCTCATTGTCATCCATTTTACTAACATATGCTATTCAATATATGAAAGAACAAAGGCTTTGAAGTAAGGCAGAACTCAGTTTGAATTTATATCTTACCATTAGCCAACTCTGTGATTTGGGGCAAGTTGCTTAATCTCTTATAATTTCCAGTATAAAAAAGGATATGGTTTTATCTATCACAAGGCACTGTAATGAGGAATGGTGTATGGAAAATCTTTATCAAATACTTTGTCAATAAATGATATTGTTTCAGTGTAAAGCAGCATGTGGTTATGAAATTATGTAGGCCATGGGTTCTTGATTTTTTTTTACCTTATTTAGCAGTGTTTGAGATTCTCCTATTTACCAAAGAAAAATGGCTTAGATTCACATAGAAATTATTTGTAGAGGTAATTGTAATTAAAATTACTTAACATTTACTGTTGAATTGTACACTTGAAATTTACTGGATTTTGTTAATCAGTGTTACCATAATACATAAAAAAATAATTTTACAAAAAGAAAAGAAAATTACTTAACTTTTTTTCCTTCAACACTATTAATTAAAGTTGCCATTATACACAGTTTCTTTAGGCATAAATTTGAAGTTGTCTATATAGTGAAAACTTTGGAGCTTTTGTTTTTAAGAAAGAATTATTCCACATTGCATGTATGTCAATTCACTTCTTAAACATCTTTCATCAGAACTGAAAGTATATTGAGAATTTATATCCCAAGGGATTATAGGAGAATGGGTGAGAAACAGCTGAACTGGGAATTGAAGAATGAACAGCTAATTGTCCCATTTATGCTTCCTGTTCATTGGCAACCAAGTAGCTTTACTTATAATTTTACTCTTTATTCTTATACAACCAAAGAAATAGTAGGCTCTGTTTACAGAAAGTGTGGTAGCTAAAAGCAATTGCAGTTTCAGAGAAAAAAGCATTAGGAGTTGTGAGGTCTCAGAGAAAGGGACACATTATGTGTCATGATGTGACCATACTGTTTCTGAGCTTTGGTTCTAAAACTAGATTTCCTGCTGAAGTTGGAGTCCTCCTTCCACTCAGCCACATGAATTCTAGTAATTTACTTATTACTCTGTGCTTCACTTTTCTCATGTGTAAAGTAAAGATAGTATCTACTTCACAGAATTTGTGAGCATTAAATTAGTAATATGTTTAAAGCATTTGGCATAGTATCTGACACATTTTAAGTGCTAAGTAACTGTTAATTACCGTGTTTCATCAAATCTGAAGTACCATTGTTTGTAAGACACCTTACTCTGTGTACCAAGAAAGTAAAAAATTGTGGGAGAATATATGTCTTAGAGTTATAATACTGTGTTATTGGATAGTAAATTTAATAGCTTTTCATGTTGTGTTTTCAAGATAATTATTATACTCTTTGTTATATTATTTATATTTAATTGACTATAAATTATAAGAAATAATAGTAGTACTGCTGTTTTTAGGAAAAAAATAGAAATATGACAAATCATGCATGAAGTTAGTTAAATCAGCTTTATATATTTTGTTAATTTATAATTTTTATAGGAGAAATTTTTATTTTTAATTTATAAGGTGAATATTTTTTAGTATATGGCATTCTATTGATTTTGAACACACTATCATATATTTCTAATACAGCAATAATAATAGTTTGTAGTTATATACTTTAAACCCTTCCAGATTCTAAAGTGTTTGTCAAATAACTAAAGACAATATATTGTGTTCAATAGTTTTATAATGCTAAGTATAACGTAGCAGAAGATCACAAGCTCTGAAATTAGATTGCCTGGGTTCAAATCTCAGTCACTTACTAATTCATCAAGTCACTTTGCCTCATGTTCTCATCTGTAAAGTGGGAAAAATAATACTTCACAGAGTTGAAATTCATGTGAAAAGTTCTCAGGACACACAGTAAATACAATGTGCTTGCTGATTTTCTGTTTGTTTTTTTTGGTGTTAATTTGATTATTGCATTCTAAGTATTTTTTAAGTTTTAATAAATTTTGTTAACTTAATAAACCAGATCATTCTATTTTTATCCTTCTTTTAAAATTATAGAGAAAGACAAACCTGAAGGATAGAATATTCTGTATACCCCAGAGGGCCTATTGCACGTATGATAATTGGTATCCACAGTAATAACACATAATCATCCAGAAGGTAGAATGAAACTTAATTACTCAAGAATATGTGTGGTAAAGTAAAAATAAAATTTTTAACAGTTGATAGAAAAGGAAAATTTTGTTATTTGAAGTCATAACTTTATCTCCAGATTTTTTTGTGTGTGTAAAATCATACTGGTGCTGGATAATTGAAATATTACTATGTTAAAATAGAGAAATTGACAGTAATATTATTTTGCATTATAAGTAGGAAATTTATCTAATTGATTTTTAAATTGATTTTTAAAACTTAAATAATATATGTACAGAGTTAAAAAGTAAAATAATATTAAAAGACGTAAAACCAAATAAAGCACTCCCATTTTACTGTTCTTTATCTACTTTCTAGAGGCAGTGATTTTGTACTCTTGGAGTTGTTTCTTGAGTAATTTCCATATATTTAAATAACACTTCATAACTGCTCTTTATTGACTTACTATTTTCTTCTCTATCAATTTACTTCCCATTTTATTATTTAGGGATTTACTATTCTTATATGTATATCACCTCATTTTCTCAACATACTTATCCAGTAATTTTGTGTTAAATCAATTCTATTATTTTACAAATATTGTTTATTTTTAGCTAAACCATGTATTATGATTGTTTCTTTTTTTCCTACAATTTTTTTCTTTTTTACGGAGTTATTTAGTAATTACCTCATTTTTATCTGCTTTTTTTTGTATACCTACTGTTTTTTTCCTAAATGTTTCAACAGATCTGTTATATGCATATCAGTAATTTTTATAAATGCTCAAATATAGTTTCAAACACTGTATTAATTGTGCTTTTTTTGTGGAGACCTTTCCATAATGGTCGTTCCACAATCTAGATTGGTCGCTTTCTATGCCTGGTGCATAGCAGGTCATCTTGGGACTTCCCCTGGTCGTTCTCCAGTGCTAGGTCCTTTATTTCCTGAATCCCATACTCCTCTTGTCCCTTCTCCTTCTTTGTTCAGCTGCTTCCTGATAAAAGATTTATAGATGTTTGCTTACTTAAAATATTTTCATCCCATCCTTGCATTTGATTGAATATTAGCTTAAATATATAATTATAGGCTATAAAATAATTTTCTTGTGAAAGCATTGCTCCCTCCTCTCAATTTTCCATTCTCTATATCTGGTCACTGGCCATACATTTAATATAGATTTGCCCTCTTATTTTCTTAACTTTTCTCTTCCTTTTTTCATTTCTTTATCTCTTTTTGTTTTATTTACTAGGAGATTTTTTTAGACTTGTTCTTTCATTGAATATTTTACTTAAGCTATTATTTTTGTTTTCTGTAAATTACTGTTTCTCTGATTATTCTATTTTTTAACATAGCACATTGTTCTTATTTTGTGATTGTGATTATATCTCAGGTCTGTGAGGATAATAGTTGTTTTTTTTTTAATGTTTCTTCTGTTCTTTGTATTGCATTTCTTCTGAGAACTTTTTTCTGTTTATTTTGGTTCAAGTCTTTCATGTTGGAAACTTTTCTGAAAGCCTTGACTTAATGAGGTGCTACAAATTTGGTTGGGAGCTCTGTGTCTGGGGACAAGAATTGTTGCCTAGATGGCATCATTAGGACAATCAAGTAAAGAACCAGAACTTCTCTTAGGAAATCCCAGATTGTGGTCTCTACATGTCTATTTTCTGGAGTCTTAAAGTTTCTCCAGTGAATTTTCAGATAATCTTTTCAGATGATTTACATCTGTCTGCCAACATTTAAGAGCCAGTTCAGATCCACTTGAACCTTGTATTTGTGTCCTGCCTATGTTGTGCGTGGTAGTTCTAAGTCAAGAATATCTCTGGTTCAAGATATTCAACACTCTAATCTTCTAGATGTGAAAGAGGACATGTGGAACAGAGTAGTTAACCTGTGTTTGGAAATGTTCTCTATATAGACTCTTAGAGAACTCCTCAGTCTTTAGTGCTAACATTACCCCTGCCTTTCTCTTGGGCAAATTATCTTGATTCTTATATGATCCTTTTCTACCACTTAGTTTTCAGTTTCCCCTGCTGTGCTGAATAGTCACTATTCATCTTCTGTGACAAGCTGTTCATTTTTTAAAACCTTTTTTTTGTCCTTTGATTTATACTTTTTTTGTCATCTTAGTGGAGTTGCAGAAGGGAGTATGCTCAATCTTCTATACTTAACCATAATAATATTAATAGTAACAGCAACAACTAGCATAGTCTTACTATATGCTAGACTTGTTGTTTTAATGTAGATGTTCATTTAATCATCAAATAAATTCCATTAGAAAGACACCTCATTTTCCAGATGTGGGAATAAAATGACAAGTAATTTGCCCAATTCACAGGATTAGTAAGTGGCAGAAAGATTTTAATCTGGGAATTTACTTATGGAACTTGAGACTGATACTTTATCATTATAGACCATAAGTCTACAATATTTCTTCATGATATCTAGAGTTACTTAAACTAACGTAAATTTTGAAAATCACTTTAAATACGACAAGTCACTATATGTTCATATAACTAAGTTAGAGGAAAACCTCGTAGTTTATAATATAGATATGCTGCCTGCATACACACACACACACACACACACACACACACACACACACACACACGCATGCATGCACGCACGCATATATAGAAATTACCGCATATTGAGCAAACAATAATTTTTTCCAATAGCACAAAACAATATTAACTATTATTACCACCATTCTTCTAAATATTTTTTTTAAATGACATTTAGTGTCTGTACTAAGACACAGTGTTCTACACACTAGGGATAATTAAAATCAGAGAACTAATAAGTTTTAGTTGATCCTGTTAATAATTTTGTTTAAAAATTTCAGGGAGAGTGGAAATATACTTGTTTATAAAGATTTAAAGACTTAAACAAACAAAACTTTTATTTAAAAAAAATTATAGCCAAACAGTTGAAATTAAAATAAACTTAACTATAGAGTATTACCAGTTAAGAATAAATTCTGTTTGATGCAGTCTAATTTTTCTTCTATAATAATAATAAATCATTTTTATTTTATGAATTTTTACTATCCTTCTGTTTCTTCAGTGTAGACAGCAACCTGTTGCCTTGCTGCTGAGGATATGATTTCTGAATCTAGGTGATGTACTGTTAGCACAGTGAAGCAAGAAATTATTCTCTTGTGTCAGTGGCTGCTGTTGAAGAATAAAAAAGGTTTGGGATAGGATGTATTTCTGTTGTCTGTACTCACAAATCTTATGGCATGCAAATAAGTTTTAAAACCAAGTGAGTTCAAAGTATTTTGTGACAAAAGATAATCCCCGCTTTGTTCTTTCTAAAAATCCCAAGTATATTTTTATTTATTTGTTTGTTTGTTTGTTTGTTTATTTTAGGTGAGGCGACCCTTGGTTGACCTCACAGATTACAAGGACCTTGCCAATTTACAATCCCTTATTTTTTATTTATTATTTATTTATTATTTATTATTTATACCTAGATGGTCTTCCATCCAAGTACTAACCAGGCTGACCCTTCTGAGATCAGACGGGATTGGGCTTGTTCAGGGTGGCGTAGTCAACCTAAGTATATTTTTAAATTCCATGATTTTTCTTTTTAAGTGGCAACAGTCTTCAAACTTATTCAGTTTATTCAAGAGATAGAGCATTTGGAAATTATTATATTTTCCAGGAAACTTGAAATATTGTATATTTAAACTTAACATTAATAATAGCAACAGCAGTGATAACAACAGTAGCTAATAGTTATGTGCATCTTACTATGAGCCTATGACAGTTATAACTACATACTTTCCATATGAATTAGTTCACATGGTAACTCTGTGAGGAAAACAGCACTAGAGATTAAATATACAATCTTTGATCTGCCCAAAGCATGTATATGTGTGTGTGTGTGTGTTATGTAGATATGTGTATGTGTGTGTATATGTAAATATATATACATATACATACATACATACATATATACTTACAGATATATTTATGGACATGTAAATATATTTTTTTCTAAAATTAGAGGCAGGATGGGATTTGCTCACAGACATCTGTTCCACAGTCTGTCCTTATCACTACCATGTTATACCAATAGAATATTCTAGTGTAGGCAACTAATAGGATTTATCAATGTTAAAAATTAAATAAAAATCTCAAAATTAGGGAATTTTATTTTTTAATCTAGTTTTTTTATGAATTGGGGAAAGAGTGCTGTTATTTGATTTTTATCTCCAAAAAGTCTCAGAAAGTTATAGAACACCTTTGTTGGACAACCTCTACCCTGTGTCTTTACATAAGCAACAAATTTATATTTCCTTATTCAATAAAATTTTCATTTTATTAAGTTATCACAATATTATAATTTTTATTGTATTTCTATAAATTTGTTTTAAAAGAAACTAATACTCATTCATTTTTACTTGAGAAAATTATTATTTAATGATGACAAAATATATTATAGACATATAATATATTTTCTGGGAAATTATAATATTAATTCTGGGAAATTCATATATAAATTCTGGGAAATTCGTATACATTTTGACATCCTTAAAGTAGGGAGATGGTCTTAAGTCATGATAAAGTGAATATTTTAATATTACTACAAAATATTAACCTGGTATATAATCTCCTGAATATCATTTATGGCTATTTGGATTAGGAAATGTCAATAGCAATCGATAATAAGAGAGCCTCAAATATAAACCTGTCCATATCATATAAAAATGACATTAAAATTTATAATTATCCCATATTTTTATTAGTAAACATTCAATATCTTTCTCAGAGTTAACAGTAACCAGTAGAATATTTAATAAATGATGAGGATAAGAATAAATTGTACATTGTTAAATTCCAAATCAAATTCTATCTGTGTAATTATGCTCTTTAACACAGCTACAAGGATATTTTATATTTTTCTAAAATTGTTGGCTATTTTTCCTTATATGAGAAATGCATTAGAGTCATGAACATTACTGAGGTATATTAGAAAATAAATAGACTAATGATTGCACAGGTATATAGATAGATCTTACAGATTTGCATTCTTTAGAAAAACAGCTACTTGTTTTTTAACTTTAAAGGGTAGTAAACTACTGCCTCGTGGTAAAATTCATTTCATAGTTAATTTAAAATTTCCTGTCCCTATACATTTTCTATTGCATCCAAGTAAGATACATAATATGTAGGCAGGAAGGGAAACTTATCCTTGAATTCTTTTAGTAAGAAGTTTTCTATTGCAGTTTGCTGAAACAATATTACCTAGTTCCATTCTAATGTCATCAGGTAGGCTAGGGAATTTTAGAATGATTAAAGTAAGTAAGGCCTGAATGTTTTTAAAAATATAACTTCAAACTCCTGATACTGCTATATCCATGGCATTATCTGGGTTTCTGAAATTAAAATAGCACGTTGTTATATTTAACAAAATACTTGGCCTACTTAAATCTTGTTTGCCAGTTATAACTTTCCTATATATAGATTATAGTTTTATTGTGTATTATAGCATGAATAATTGTTTTTATAAACATATAGCTTAATATGTACTGTGATCCTAGAAACTTATGTGCATGGAAATCAAGTTTGGGTAACTGTATGTTTAGTGATTTTTTTATTTTGAATATATGAAATACTATGCTCCTTCACTGTGTTTCATTTAACTGCAAGTAGTCTGAAAAAGAAGTTTCAAATTGGAAAAATAATTTATGGGTAAGTCTATAAAACAATAGTTTTACAAAAAGAATGTCAATGGGAAAATGAACAAAAAGGGGCTACCTTGATAAACTCATTTGCATATCAGCCATTATAACAATGTTACCATTGTTTCTCTGTCTGCATTGCACTCATCACGGTATTTTAAAAACAGATATAAAATGTTTTTCCATAATTTACTGTCATGACTATTACTAGAAAAATAAAAGTGTTAGCATTTGCATTTAGATTTTTCATATAATTATCCTAAACATTTACTTCTTGACCTTCTTAATAGAATAACTACTTAAAAAAAAAATAGACTTCCAGTTTTAAAGCTTTTTTAGGCTTACAGAAAATAATAGTTGGAAGTCGGGAGAGTTGCCATATACCTTTATTTGTCCTACTTCTCCTGCCCCCTAGGGCAGAGTTTCTCCTATTAGTACATCTTTTATTAGAGAGGTATAATTGTTATAATCGATGAGCTAATATTGACAACATTATTAACTGAAGTCCATAGTTTACATTAGGATTCGTTCTTTGACATGTGTCTACCATTACAGTATCATACAGAACAATTTCACTGCCCCAGATATGCCCTGTGTTCCACTTGTTCATTCGTCCCACCCTACCCATGCATATCTGGCAACCACTGATCTTTTTACTCTGTAGTTTTGCCTTTTCCAGAATGGCATATCCTTGGAATCATAAAATATGTAGCCTTTTCAGATTGGATTTTTCATTTTACAATATGCATTTAAGGTTCCTACATGTTTTTTTTTTTATGTGTGTGTGTGGCTTGATAGCTCATTTCTTTTTATCACTGACTAATATCACATAATGTGGAAATAAATTAGTTTGTTTATTTGTTCAACTTTTGAAGGACATCTTAGTTATTTCCAAGTTTGGCAATTATGAATAAAGCTGCTGTAAACATTGGTGTGTAGGTTTTATGTGGACATAAGTTTTCAGCTCATTTGGGTAAATACTAAGGAGTGTGATTGCTGAATCATATGGTAAGAGTATGTTTAGTTTGAAAGAAACTACCAAATTTTTTTTCATAGTGGCTGTACCATTTTGCATTCCCACTATCAATGAATAAGAGTTCCTATTGCTCCACATCCTACCAATATTTGGTGTTGTCAGTGTTTCGTATTTTAGCCATTCTAATAGGTGTGTAATAGTATCTCATTGTTCTTTTAATTTGAAATTTCCTAATGACTGTACTGTTATGGATTGAATTATGTTTTTCCCCAAATTCATATGTTAAAGTCATAATGTCCAGTACCTTAGAATGTGGCCTTATTTGGAGATAGGGTCTTCACAGAGTTAATCGAATTGGTGAGGTCATTACAGTGGATCCCAACTGTATGACTGGTATCTTTATGAAAAAGAGAAATTTGGACACACGGAGAATGCCATAGGAACATGAAGATGCCTTCTATAAGCCAAGGATTGAGGCCTGGAATCTGATCATGCCCTCACAGCCGTCAGAAGGAACTAACCCTACCAACACCTTGATTTTGGATTTTTAGCCTCTAAAACTGAGATGGTTTCCGTTGTTTATGCCACCTGGTTTGTGGTGTTTTGTTTTAGCAGCCCTAGCAAACTAATACACATATGGTGTTCAGCATCATTTCATGTGCTTTAATGGTCCACTTTTTGGTGAGGTGTTTGTTCAGATATTTTGCCCATTTTAAAATTGGATTTTTGTTTTCTACTTTTGAATTTTAGAGTTTTTGTACATGTAGATTACTAGTCCTTTATCAGATATGTGTTTTGCAAAATATTTCCTTCCCATCTGTAGCTTGTTTTCTCATTCTCTTAACAATGTTTTTTTGCAGAGTGGAAGTTTTTAATTATACTGAAGTCCAGCTGATCAATTTTTGTCTTTCATGGATTATGTTTTTGGTATTGCATATAAAAAATCTTGTCAATTCCAAAGTCACCTAGATTTTCTCCTATGGTGTATTCTAGGAGTTTTATAGCTTTGATCCATTTCAATCTAATTTTTAAGAAAGGTATATTTCTACATCCTGATTTTTTTCTTTGCATGTAGTTATCTAGTTATGACAACATCTGTTGAAAAAGCTATCCTTTCTCCATTGAATTTTGTTTGTTCCTTTGTTAAAGATCAGTTGATTATATTCCTGTGGGTTTATTTCTGGGCTCTGTTCTCTTCCATTGATCAATGTGTCTTCTTTCACCAATAGCACACTCTTGATTACTGTAGCTTTATAGTAAGTCGTAAAGTTGGGTAGCATTAGTCTTCCAACTTTGTACTTTTCCTTCAATATTGTATTAACAATATGGCTGACAATATTTATTACCAGTGAATTAACATGATTTTCCTTACACTTTCCAGTTTATTAATAACTGATTTTCTTGTATCCTGAAAAATTAGACATAAAAAAGTAAATATTGAACTTATTTTTGTAATATTGACCCACATTACTTTCTCTTTATTATGTTGTAACTGAGGATTGACTGATAAAATATATGTCGAATATACATAGCACAATTTAGGATCATGAGTGATTGTAAAATGAATGAAAACATTACATAAAGAGATATAAACATCAATGTAATAGGACCTCGTATTTCCTAAAAATATGACATTTAAACAGAGATAAGGTTTGTATAATTTAATCATGTAAATTCTGAACCTTAATTTATTTAAAAAGTTATACTTGAGTTTTTAGAGAAGTCCCATTAAATATTAATTTAAATATTAAATGACTGGAAAGAGTATGATTCGGTTTAGGGGAAAGTCTTACATTAAGCTATGAGTCAGAGCACAATATTCTCTTAAATTGTTTTTTAGATTATTTCAATATGAATATTGAAAGTGTTCTTTTAAAACAAGAAACCTTCTAACCTGTTTTTTCTTTCTTTTTTGCTTTTTCCTTCCTAGAGCCTTTTTGTTCTGCAAGCTTCTGAGGTTGGTGTCTTTTTTAGGGGATTTTACTTTTTAGCTCTTATACAACCTGTTGTTCTTTACAAATGTATAAAATATTTATATTTGTTTGTATTTGTAATAAGACCTAATATTATTTACAAATGTTCAAATATTTCTATAACTTCTATGCAAGGATAAAATCTAAGGAATTCCTTATAAATTACTCACTAATTATGTAACTGCTGGTTGTTCTTAAGAAGAATAAGATAATACAGGCATTTGGTTTGATATTTGTAGAATGTTTTAGAGACATGAAAAGTCACAATCACTTACTAGCTCATTTCATAATACAGTTTGAACTGAGATGAAGAATTAAGTGAGAATGTAAACATGGGATGGTTTTATTTATTTATATATATATGGTCTTTGTTTATGATTGGTCACATCACTTTGTTTCTTTATTCATTTCAAGAAAGTGTCATAGCTTCCTGAACACTTCAGAAAATCTGTTTCATCTGACTTTAATCTACTCAAGTTGGTGGAATCTGACTGGTTTGAATTTTCATGTCATAGCCCAGTTTAAAACTCAACTTTCCCTCTTTTGCTTAGTGCCACTTAGGCTTTTCTGAGAGATCGGAGTGTGAAAGTGGTTGAATCTAGTCAGTCACTCTGCTCACTCCAGTGAGAAGAGAGAGATCTGCTTTTTCATTTATACTCCAGTTTTTCTTTCTGGGTATTGATGACTGGAGGAGAGAGGTGGAAATGAGAAAGGCTGTCTTATATTTGATTAAGTAAGGAACTTTGTTCCTTTTTTTTTTTTTTCCTCTTTTGGCTTTTCTAACACTGACTAGATAGGCCTTATACCTTCTATTGGGAAGGAAAGACAAATACTAGATCTCTGATGCAGCACATGTGTAAATCTTTTTTTGGGGTGGGGATGGGGAGTGATGTATTTTTGGAGGGCCATTCTTTCCAGTTCTGGCTTGCTTTTTCTACTCTTTCTTTGTCTCTACCTTTCTAGTATACCCACAGTCTCTGGCTGCTTGGATTCTTGTCTGGAGGTTCAAGTCTAGCTGCTTTCACTGTCAAGACACTCTTTGCTCTTTCAAATAGTGATTCTAGTTCTCCCCTAATTCCAACTCTAAGTCTTTTTCCCTTCTTGTCAATGGGCATGGAAGGGAGTGGGCATGGGATGATAAGCAAATCTGAACACAAGCAGAGGTCTAGCCCTGAGATGAGATACCAGTCTTCCCTTCTTGTCGGTCATTCAGAGTCATTCTTGCTTTATTTTGACTCTTGTCAATAGCGCTGTCCACTTACATTAAGTCGGTACAGCAAATTGATGATTAACTACTCATTCAAGATGAGTGGGGTTGGGCAATCTGGGGTAAAGGGGCACTGAGGAAGGTAAAGATGTTTAAGTTATGGAGGAGTAGTTGGCTCTCATTTATTGCTATCTTCTTTCTGAATGAGAATACTTAATTCTTTGTCTTGAGTTCTAATTGTCAATCCCTGGGCATTGGGAAAACTCCCACCTGATATTCTGTTACGTAAATTTTACCTTATTCTTTGCTAGTACTTCCATTCTTGCTGACTGCCATCAATTTCATGACATCAGCTGGCATGATCCTTTTAAAAGATTAAATAAGGTACATCACTCCTCCCCCCAGGCAAAATTCTGTCTTGGCTTTATTTTTTTAAATCCAAAGTCCTTATTATGGCCTCCAAGGCCCTTTGCGATCTGGCCCCTGCTTAAAATTTTGATCATTTGTTCTTGTCTCAGGGCTTTCCTCTTATTGTTCCATCTGTCTGCAGTATTCTTCTTAGCCTAGAAACTATGTGGACTCATTCCACGTTATTTGGAATTTATTTTGTTCAAATAATGCTACTTTGTTAGTATTTCTCAAACTGTTAAAATAGTATATTTGTTATTCTGTTCCCATACTTGCTTTATTTTTTGTTTTACACATGAATCATTTTCAAACATTATATTAAATACTTATTATTTGTATCTTCCATTAGCATATAATATTTGAGAGGGCAAGTTATCTGCTTGTCTGTTCAGTGCTTTACCCAGTGCCTGAAATGGGACCTGACACATAGTAGACAGTTGATTTTTTTGTTGAGTAAATAAGTGGATGAATGCATGCTAATTTCTATACTCAAACTTTAAAAATAGCTTCAATGTATCCCAATGTATAAGAGTTTTTACTCTTTTAATGTTGTGTGTATCATGGTATACTTTTTTATTTTTTATATATTTTATTGTTTGTAACTATATTCCCATTGTTATCATGGAGTGGAACTGTCCATACCTCTAATTCATCTTCCATATTGCTGCTAAAATGATCTTTGTAAAATGCTTATCAAAATGTCAGTCTTCAAAAATAACATATTCCAAAATTTCTTAGTATAATTGGGCCTGTACCTGTTGGGTCTCTTCTTAGTGACCCCTAGATGTGCTCTGTTTTCCACTCATATCCTTTTTATTGCAGTACTCTGAATGCTTACTATGCTTTTCTTTTATTTCTGTTCCTTCACTTAAAGCCTATTCCCTTTGTTTTTGCTGTCATATGTTTTATTAGTGTGTAAATCCATAGAATATAGCTCCTATGATGAGAAGATGCTAGAAAACGTTCTTTACATTTGAAATGTTTGGGAACCAACTATTAGTTGCATGGTTTGTTGTTATTTCAAAAATATTATTCGATCTTCTATTTATTCACTGAGTATCCTTAATATATGGTAAGATTTCATTTGTTACTTTTGATAAGTATTTAAAAGTTACCACAATCTCGAAGAGCACCATCAACACTATTTTGTGATACAGTTTATAATATTGTGAATTCATTTTAAAGGTAAGGCTAGGCTACATGTTTTAACTCAATGGTTCTTTTTAAAGGATGTGTGTGCATGAATGTTTATTGTATCTTTTACTTTCAGAGAACTAACCTCAAAGGAGCAGGGAAAATGATTTATGAAAGTAAAAGTATTACTTGTATAACCTTTTCAGAAAATGTGATTCCTTGATAGATTCTTCAGATTTATATGTTTAGTTTGTATGTTGTTGTGTGAATGACAGGAGAGACTAATAAAGGAAATAAAATTATTTAAATAATTGAAACCAAATGTTTTACTTACCCAAACATTTCCCAAGTAAGTACAGTGTCATAGAATGGGCCAGTGAGCTTTTTGGGAAATGTAGACTCTGTAGAATACATAGCAGCGTTCCAGAACTTATATTTAGAATATGTAGCAGTGTTCCAGAACATATATTTAGTATTTTTGTACCTAAAATCATGCAGAAATATATACCTTTTGATATTGGTCTCTTTGAGAAGGCACAGCTAAATAAATATAGAAGACACAGCTAAATAAAAATAATACTATGAGATTATAGAGCAGTAACCAAAGATGGGACCCTATAAGGAAATTTTGTTTGAGATCGTTCTTTTGAGCAATTATTACTATTACTGATAATAGTAGGTCAATAATTGTACCAAGTGCTTTATGTGAGTTATTTCATTTAGTTGTTGGAACATCGCTGTGTCTGTTACTCATTTTACATAAGAAGAAACAGCTCAGAGTTAGTCATTTAATAAATACTGCTTCTCATTCAATTGGGTGTCTTCACATTGCTTATCAGTAATTTCTTCAATGTTTGGGGGAAGTCAAGAACCTTTTGACACCCTGACAAAAGCTTAAGACCTATTTTCCAAGGAAAAATGTACTTATGAACCCATATACTATATCTTTATTTTCATATACAATTTCGCAGAATTCCTAGGTTCCTTAAATCTCATACATTGACCCCAGACTGGAAATCCCTGATATCTGTGTCTTCTTTTAATAAAGAGACTGGGGGACTCTGTACTTTTTTTTTCTCCTACTACCTCTTGTCACTTAAAGGAAATATTTATTTATTACTATGTCTTATTCTAGAAAGAGTTTAAGAAAGCTGAAAAGAAATGTTCAGCTATCTCTGACTCCACTGAGCATATGACAAAATAAAGAAAGTCTGTTATGGCAAGTGAGATTCAGAAAAGTTTTATGTCTGGGACACTTTTTATTGGCAGATTTGTTGGACTTTGCTTCAAAACACCCTGAGTCTGTGCCAGGAACCTAAATGTGCTATTTTGAAATAATGTAAGCAGTTACCTCTTTAAGGTTTTGTAAACATAGTAGCTGTTCCTAGAGGTAGATTAGAAAAATAGCCTAGTGATTCAGTGATATTTCTCAAGGAAGAAAATTCTAATTTTATCTTCTGATTTCATTAAAGATCAATAGAAAAGGTGGTAGTGGTGTAATAAAAATAGGATTTGGTAATAATTTTCTGTGTTAATGAACTAAAGCTATCATACATTCAGTTAACTCATTTATAGGGGTGAAAGATGAAGACTAGGTTCTAACTCAATGTGACTTTGCAGAAAAGAAGTTATTTTATAATTCGATCACTATTAAAGCTCCATATGAAAAATAATATAGCCATTGCTAGTGTCGAGGACTTGTTTTTTCATAAAATTCCTTTTTTTTCCATATAAGGTAATTTAGAATTTCAGAATGGTTTTTCTTTTTAAATATTTTAATGTTTCCTGTGCTTCAGTTCTGATACCTTACCAATTTTGTTCCCCTATCTTGAATTGTCATCTAAAACAAAAGCATTAAATTAGCTGAAAAGAATGAAGAATCCCATTGTATATATTTGCCTGGTTTTAGGTAAATTACTATAGAAATAATGCTATAAATCAATATACAATGTTTGGGTTTAGTTTTTAACACAGATGTTTTAATGTTGATTTATAGTTATGTTGTGATTTGAATAACTGTTTCTATTTTTTTCTTTGAATCATTCTTAACATTCAATTTTTAAATGAATGGTAGCTCATCTGTGTAGGGCTCTTGTGACTAAATGATGTATTTTGTTTTACTGTGGCAGTTTTCAGACAGCCACTTTTGTTGTTAAATATTTTCATTTTCTATAGTACTTTTCATCCCTGTATATATGTACAGGAATCACTTCACCCACCACCGAATTGCAGCCACTTCTGAGGTGGAACGCAGCAACTGTTTAACAGCGCACTTTCCCCTAGGTGCTGACAGCTGCAGAAGAAATTGTACATGGTCCTGTACAGAAGGTATTTCTCCACTGTGCCATCTGCAGAATGAAACTGACTAGGAGTACTACATAGACTGTAAGTTTCTTGTGTACCTGCTCTAGACTGGAAAACTCAATATGAGAATAACAGATAACTGGGAAGCATCATTTAAAAATGTATTGAGGTCAGTTAAACTTAGTGCTGCTCTAAATTTTATTTTAAGGTCATCTAATTTGTGATTGGTACAGAATTGAGTAATAAACAGATGGATGCACTCCTTGGAAATTATTTTTTTCTAAAAGCAAATGAAATTAAAATGCTTTTATAAATACTTCACTTTTAATGAAACTTAAAATAATTGATTTTGTTTTTAAATATTTTCAAATAACCAAACCAATATATAAGATTTTAGAGCTGTGTTCTTAAAAGTAGCAAATCAACTTATAATATAATATGAATACCCTAATTAGCTTTGCTTGCAATGTTTTATGACTTAGTCTTATTACTTTCATTCTTTTGGTGAAATTTTTGCAACAAAGCCAGTTTATGATGAACCTAGTTTTCATTCTTTATTTTAGAAACACTGAGTTTGAATTTTTTTTGACATATTGAAACAAAGTTTGGGAGAGAAAAAAACAGTAAATAATTGAACTTTCACTTACTGTATTTTAGTCTCTCTCCCCCATTCAATTATTTAATGATTTTCTTTTTCTTTTGTAAAGGCAATTTTACAAGAGTGCTATCTTTAGTTACAGTTTGGCATGTTTATGCCTTATAGGATAGGGAAATAAGATTAGAAACTGTTGTGTCTATTATTAAACAATATGATATGGATTGGTATATTTAATTGTTTTGCTTTTTTAGTCAATAGTATGATGTACTAGTTACCAGCTGTTTTTTAAAATTATTTTTTGTGTGTCAGTAGACATTTCTGTGACAAGAAATTAGGGTCCTATTAGTGTTCATGAAGTTTTAGTCATATGAAATATAGTCTTTTTTAGGTAATCTAAATTATGTGTCATAAGTTAAGTGATATTTTGTGTATATCTCTATACCTATAGATTCTCAATGAAAGCAGATAAAAATCTCTCTGAGTCACAGTTTACATACTTGTAAAATGAGGTGGGTGGAAGAAATATTTTCTAGAGTCCCTTTTATTAAGTCTTTTCTGTTCAACTCAGGGGTAGAATTTTGTGTATTTATAATTGTACCTTACATTATGTAACCAATGTTTTGATGCAAATGATTTTGTTTTAGTTAGAATATTATTTGTAGTAATTAAATGCTGAGTGATGGTATTTCAGAGTCAAAGGAAGAGGCCTGATTTCCTATAGAGATTTACAGCTGTGTCTAATTTGGTATCAGAGTTACCCCTGTTGTTTTTATATATATATATATATATATATATATATATATATATATATGGAATAAATATAGTACAATTCTCAATATCCCATACAACATGGAAGCATCAGGTAAATTAGAAAAACCTAGACTTCATTTACATTCAGAGTAGAATGTAGTTAAATGTTAGCAAAAAACTTTTTAATGAGATTTTTTTCATTCAATAGTCAAAGCACTAAAGTAAACATTAATATTTTAAAGAATATAGTTTATGCATAATATTATGTACTTGTGTATCTCTATCAAGAGGGTATTTTATCAATATATGACATATTTAATTTGCTATAATTGGTTCTTTTGCATTTTCTGCAAACAGTGTAATTGTAAGTATTGCTTAATCCCATTCATTTTATTAACTGAAGTAATTATATTTGACAGATTAGACCATATGATTTATATATTATTTTAATATTTTGGTGAAAAGGTACAAACTATACCAGTTGTACGTATCTGGGTATATATTTTTTCAATTATACAAGATATTTAATTGTTACATATTAGACCTGTGGATGTTGTAAATTTAACAGTTTATTAGATTCCATTTTCAAACATATAAATCTTATACTTTGATATATTCTTAGTGTATGTTATTCAGAAAAGGGAATTGGAAACTAATTTTTATTGAATATACTTGTATATTATTTGAATTTAATGAATATGTACTATTTGTATAATCATAAATAAAGAAAAATGTTGGGTATTAGTTAAATTATATATTTGGAACACTATTTTATTTAGAAATTATCTTCATTGCATAAAGTATATTATAGAAACCTAATATCTCTGTTTGATCGTTTTCCAAGAGAGAGCTTTTTGTATTATTCTAAAAGACCAGAATTATGATTGGACTTATTATTTAATTTATATTCACTTATAGTTTTGGAATTCAGAAATAAATGCTAGACCAAGAGTAATTAAATTTTAATGAAACCTTTATTTTTCATGCTCCCTATTATAATTTTCTATTTGAAGTAGAAAAAATTAAGCAAATACATAGATGATTATATGAATTTTAAATACTTAATGATATGGACTTAGACCTCTACAATAATCTGACAACTTCTGGCTTTCAGTTAGAGGTTTAAAAAGAAATATTAGAATGAGCTAAAGAAACAGTGAAATTGATGAGAAAATAAAAAAGATAATAAAGAAGTATATTATGAGTGTAGATTTTATATAATTTAAAAGGAGATGATTTTGCAGTTTAACATTAGGTGAACAATTATTTTTATACTAGATGGTTTATATTTGAGTTACTTCATGTAAATGAGTATTCACACATTATTTTCTATCCAAAATATAATTTATATTCATAGAACAATATGTACAGTTTGAATTTATGTATTTTAGAAATAAACGAGAGGGTTTCCTCACCCCCAAATAACCTGAGGCAGATATATGGAGATAAAATATTCATATGATTAGTCCAATCATTGCTAATTTTATTTTATATATCTATCAAATTCTGTCTATTTTTATGAATTCTGCAGATATTTTTCAGTACAAATTGAATTAGTTTAAGATTTTAAATGTGTAAGTTTTCATAAAGAACATTGGATGCCGCAGATCATTTTTATCTTTAATAATGAATTAACAAGAGGTATTACTTTAAGATTTTTTTAACTCTGCAGTTTCTGTGTGTGTGTGTGTGTGTGTGTGTGTGTGTGTGTGTGTGTGTGTATCATCATCCTAATGTGTCTTCTGATCTGAAGTCTTGACTGCTACTTTGTAGCTATTTAATCAAGTGTAAATTGTTTAACAACTTTAAGGGTTTTTCTTTATCTGTTAATTGAGAAATATTACACCTACCTCACAGGGTTGTTGTGAGGAAAAAGCAATAAAAGATATGTGAAAAAATGCTTACCATATACCAGCTATGCTAGTATATGACCAATGGATATTACTTAAACCTTCCAGTGGCTACCATTGTCCTTATGATAAAATCCAAAATTCCAGTCTAGGCATGTGATCTGGTTCCTCTTTGATGACCTCAACTTCATTTCTTTCCTTGGAAATAGCATGTATTGATTGATTGATTGATTGATTGATAACTAAACTTTTTGCAGTTCCCGGAGTATGTCATGCTTTCTTTGGGTCTTTGCCTGAAACATTCTTTCCAACCACTCACACATCCCTTTACCCCTAAGCTACTATCCTCTGTATGACAGCCTCATCCTTCAGGTCTCACTCTAGATTTCTTCTTATCTAAGAAGTTTCTTATACCTTCCTCATCCCTTATAGTTTTATTAGATGACCCTTCTATATGATCCTGTAGGGTTTGCTTATTCCTGTTCTAGCAGTTTGCACATATAATATAACTGTCTTTGCACTAGTCTGTTTTTTCTGTAAAGGGTGGAATCTGCCTTGAACTTCTTTTTCTCAGTATTTAACAGAGTTTCTGCAACTCAGGATGTGAATAAAAACTTTATAAATAGATATAGGTTCCCCTGTAATGAATTCAAATATATTATATGATTAGTACTCTTTAAAAAATAACTAATTCTTCTATATATATATAGAATAGATTTCAAACTCAGTAATCATGTCAAAATTATGGCCTTAAAATGAGACTATTCTGCCTGCCATTTACTACTCTTAATGGTTTGATTAAGAGATGAACTCACTGCAGTCAAGCAGCAAGTTACTTTTTTCTTTCCTGTCACCCACTCTGAATATTATTTTATGACCCTTGGTAAATACTATTCAAGTGTCTTTATGACCCTTGGTAAATACTATTCAAGTGTCTTCGGGATTCTTCTGCTTTTTGGGTTTATCAAAGATTGCCAGTGTCTGGGGATAACCCAGTTGTAATTCCTAGATTCAGTTGATACTTCCTTTGTCTGTCTTCTTTTGACCATGCTCAGTCTCTGACTTTCTGGTCTACCTCCAGCCTCTTTCTTCTGGGATTATTCTTGTTCCTATATGCTCCTCTGGGTAGAATTCTTTTAAAAATGCCTCAGTGCCAATTTCTTTTCTAGAGGTCCTTATCTTTTCCAGGGGCCATTTTTAAGGTAGTAGCCCAGACTGAGGTCAACTTGCCCTCTTGCCTTTATATATATATATATATATATATATATATATATATATATATATATATATATATATATATATTTTTTTTTTTTTTTACATAAGTACAGTTCCTGTACCATTTGTTAAGTGACCTATATTTGAAAGGATATGGGCCAAACTCTGAATTAATCACTGTTCTGTTTCTTCCTCATATAATCTATAAGCTGTCCTCCTCCAATATACGCTTATATTTTTGATGTGAGTGATAGAGTAAAGGATGTCTAAACAGTTTTGGAGCAGAGTCTCTCCAGATGTTTCATAGATGATCTTGTCACCTCAGTTCTAGTACTTGGAACCTATCATTCTCAGCATTGGGCCCTTATCTAAAACTGAGAAAACAGGAAAATTCCTATTTTATTATTCTATTATACCACTTGCACTGAGGCCATACTGGGCAGCTTACATTTCTGTGAATTTTATGAACGTTCATTGATCCATTTCTACTTTTCATGCCTTGTCTTAAGCTATTCTGTGAGTTTGTAATGTCCTTTGTATCTTTTTCTCCTAGTGGAATCCTACCCAGTCTTTGATGTTCAATTTAGATGAAGTCTTCATTGATCTTAGCAGTTAGAATAAATATTTCTCTTTACTGTGTTCTGTGTTCTAATATTTTTTTAAGTATTATTTTATAACCTTTAAATATGTGTGTCTCCCTGACTAGATTGTGAGCATTTTTGAGACAGCCACTGACTTACTTATTGGTGAACCTTTACTGTCTACTCTCTTTTATATGTTCAGTACATTACTTGAATTAATGAATCTCTTCTAAACACAAATTAAAGTTTAAAAAATTATTGTTGAGTAATTAATACTTCTATTATTTATTTCCATTCTTATTCCAAAAAAATTTGAGAAGGCAAGAAATAGTTTTTATGTTGCTAATATTTATTTATTTATTTTTGTTTGTTTGTTTGTTATAGCTCAGTGGTAAGTCATTTTAGGCATTAGTTCTGTTTTGGTGCAGTTGATTTTCTTTCAGTTTCTCTGCATCTCATTATTTTTCTTCTTTATTACACGTGATGGAGTTAACTGTGATAAATAAGAGCAATGAGGTATTCCAGGCATATTCATGTTAAAAGTAAAAAAATAATGGTAAAGTAAAAATTTATTTAAATCAATATTTTTCTATGATAGGATATTTTTTTCTTTTCTAAGTTCTTCAGTGTTTCAGATTGTATCATTAAATATGGTCAGAAATGGTAAAAAAAGCAAGCTAATAGTTACCAAAAATGTTGGTTAAGAGAATACTGTTTGTAGAAAAGAAAACTAAATTTCTTAATTTGTAGTTGTAGGAAGTAAAGTGCTGTTTTAATCAGACTATTCTATTGTTATTTTGAGTGATGACTGTACATAAATTGGCTTACATAATTTGAAGTGTAGCATTGAATATCAACAGAATAATTTAATGCAGTCTTAATTGCTGAAATTTAGCCAAAAGTAGGATTCTTTAATATAAATGGTCAGTCAAATATATGATTAGATAATTAAATGAATTGAGAAAAATTTTTTTTATGTTTAAAGCTTTTTTTAAGCTTTTTTTTCTAAAAAATTCCAAATGAGTACAGATAGTACCTTAAGAATGTAAAATAGAAGAATATTTTTCTCTTCAAATCAGTTCATTAATTTTTGAGAGAAGATAAATCAATTTGCAATAAAATATCCTAGTAAAATATTAATTTTCCACATTGCTTTTAAATATGGACTATCTCATATAAAGTTTGAAAGAAAAATTTTACCTTATTTACTAACTTTCGCCAACATATAATTTATCACATTAATATTTCATTTATGATAATTTTCTCCATTAATACTTACTGGCTTAGGAGTCTTAGTGAATGAAAATGTTAGGTGAAATGCTAAATATGGCAGATCTCAGGGTCAGTTGAATTTCAAACAGTATAGTTGCCAGGAATTATAACATACATGATTACTTATATGGAACAAACCATAAAATATGGCCAAATGGTTCTCAGTTTCAGGTGTTAAGTAACACTGTTTATTCCTGTTAGTTTACCCACTTCCTCAACCATTACAGTAACTTAAACATTCTATTTATCTTACAAAATTAGTAAAATTAATTATTCTTGTATTTTTTACATTAAGTTTGATATTAGGAGTCACAAAATTCTATTTTTCTAAGTTCTTAGGAAAACAAATTCAGGAGAATTTTTAGGAAGCATCTAGTATATATTTCCAGCAGTTATCACATAGGAAAATCAATGCTTAAAAATGTCATTTTTCAGACTATACCATATGAAACATACTTCTTTTTAAAAAGTATTTATTATTCTGTTTTTCCCTTTTAAATGACTGTTTTTCAATTGTGATATATATAGGACTTTTATTTAGAAACTTTTTTAGTGGGTCAAGTAAAATATTAAAAACTAAATAGTAATGAATTCTAAATTTCATCAGAAACATAGTTTTTTATTGTATACTTAATCTCAGATAGTGCTACTATGCAATTGTCATTCAAATTATGGGTGTAAGTGCAAATAGTAAAGAAATTGGCTGTTAATTCATATTTTTTATTATGTATCTCTTTGAAATTCTGACATTTTCTCACTGTGCTTCAGGATATGATAGATTTAGTATGTCTGAAATCAAACCATATCTTGTCTTCTATTCTCATTCTGCCTCCCAACCTCAGTCATTGTTGCTATGGGTTCACCATGTACCTTGTGTTGCAAGGTCAAAATAATATCACTCTCTCTTCTCTCCTTTTTGAGTTGAATATCATTCTGTTTATTTCCAGATCTTAATTATTTTGCTTTTAAGTTATGTGTTGATCAGTATGCTTCATTCTATATCCATTGATAATACTCCAGTTCATTATTTATCATTTGCCAAGATTTATATAATAGTTTTGTCTTTATGTTTATATTACATTTTTCTTGAGGGTGGGAACCATAGATTATTCACTTTAGTGCTTTCCATGTAAAATATTCTCAGTGAATTCTTAGAAAAGTCTTCAACCCAACTACTAGTCTAGTCCCACTGAGGATCCGATCTATCCTAGTCAGAGGATACAGTTGCCACCTAAGAGTATCTGCTGCCAAGTATTTTAGTGCTTCCTCTGCTGGAACTTTATAGGTAGCTTATTTTTCCCCTTTGCCTCTTCTTGTTATAGTCTTTGAAGGTAATCACTGGTTTCTGAAAATTTTTATTTTGAAGGTGCTGTCATTTCAGATCAGATTAAAGTTTCAAAAATTATTTGAATTAATGTTAGTGATTTACAGAAATAAGTTGAACTTTTAAACGTATTCTCTTAAAAGTATTGTTTTCAGTCTATAATTCTGAATATTTAGATTAGTATAAATCTATTTTTTCTCACTCCTCTTCTCTTTTAGTATATTTTTATATTTGTCATCTATGCACATGTACACGTATATACATAAGAGCTCTTATAATTCACTTTTTAAAAATCTGTCTTAATTCTTTGAAAATGATAAATTTTAAGTCAATTTATTATGGCTTATATAAAAATAAAATTTGAAGCATGTATATATTTTGTTATCTGTTTTCCAGATATGTCTATATTTATGTTAATGTTAGCTTACGTTGGTTTTATACCCTCCATATTATATATCTATTCATAGTTTGTGTGTCACTTAGTAAAATTAATATAATTAACATTCTGTTATTTGTGTAACATTTTATTCTTATTCTTTGTTCATTCATTCATTCATTCATTCAATAAATGTTTATTTAGTAATAGTAAGTGCTAGGCAGTGTCCTACATATTGGGAATACAGAAAGTAGGAGCTTATATTCTTGCTATGTGAAGAGGAAGGTATAAATGCATCACACTAAATAGATACATAATTTTAGATAGGCATAAATACCATGAAGGAAATAAGTGCATGTGATGAAAAGTGTTGAGTGGGAGTATACTTTAGCTAGGATAGCAAGAGGAAACATCTTCAAGAAGTGAAATTTGAGTTGAGCTCTAAATGATAAGAAAGATAACCATATTCCAGGTATCAGGAATAGCAAAGACAAAGGCTTGGATTGAATGAATTTGGCATATTCAAAGAAAAGAAAGAAATGTTGTGTGTGTTGAACATTGTTTGGTGGAGAGAGTGTGTGGCAGGAGGTGAGGCCTTTTAAATAATAGCTGGTCCAGATCAGGTAAGAAATTAGAATTCTATTATAGTTACAGTGTTGTGACATTGGGCACTCAAATGTCATGATGATTAACACTGAGGAAATCATTCTTCCTGCTGTGTGGTAGATGAATGAAGGAAAGGGTTGAGGGCTTAGAGAAAGTACTTAGTAGGAAGTTATTGTAATAGTCTCAGAAATTATGATGACTTACAGCTTTCGCTGTAGAAATCATGAAAGGTAGAATATTTTAGAGTAGCACTGTTAGAATTTGTGACTGGATTACAAATGGTGTAATCAACAGTATCAGACATAATTAAACATTAAATATTTTTTGAAGATATAATTTAGTGGACATAAATTTTTTCATGGTAAAAATGTACCATAATTTATTTAAATTACACCTCTATTTTTAATTTATTTTTTCTTCATTGTTTTGCTAGAATAAATAATTTTTTGTCATTTTCTCACCTCACTGCCACTGCATATAATTAATGTAGGTAAAAAAACTATATCTTGCTATTTTAATTTGCTTATCTTTGATTACTAGCTGGGTTGACATTTTAATGTGTGTATTGATTGACCAGTTATATTTTCTCAATTGTGAATTGTGTCTAGCCTTGTTTTTTGGGGAGGTGTTGATATTTTCCTTATTGTTTTGAAGGGCCATTTTAACTTCCTATAATGATTTATAAAACCCATTTGGCCTTGAGATTTTTAATTACATGTCAGTCTCACCCCTGTTCATTATGCTCTAGACATTCAAGAGACTTCTCAAGCAAGCCACCCTTTGTGTAGTCTCATGGTCTTTTGTTCTTGTGATTCTCCATTTTCTTTCTCCAATCTCACATGATTTTAACTGTGTCTCATCATTCATGTTTCAGCTCAGATATCTCTATTTAGAGTAGCTGTCCCCAAATTCCTTACATAGCATTCCTTCTCACCCCTTTCACATTCTGTCACATTGTTGCCTCTGTTTTGTGTCACCCCGCCAACTCCACCAGTGTTTTATGGTCTTCAGTCATAGTTGCTCTCTTACATTTTTTTTCATTAATATAATTAACTGACAGTTATAGTTTATAGTTTATTAGTTTACTGTGGTCACTATAACAATTACCACAAATTTTGTGTCTTAACACAAATGTATGCTCTTAACAGTTTTGGAGGCCAGAAGACCAGAGTCAGTTTCACAGTGCTAAAAGTTAAGGTGTAGAGAGAGTGGGATCCTTTTGGAGGCTATAAAGAAAAAATCCCTTTCCTTGCCTTTTCTAGTTTCTGGAGACTGCCAGTTTTCCTTGCCTCGTGATCCTCTTCCTTGAATCATTCCACTCTCTTGCTTTTATCATCAGACCTGCAGCCTCCTTTGACATTCTTTTTTCTCTCTTATGAGGACCCTTTGATTATATCTAGGACCCAACTGTATAATCTAGGCTAATCTCCCTATCTAAGGATTTTTAATTTAATCACAACTACAAATCCCCTTTTCCATAAGGAGACATTTACAAATTCTAGGGATTAGGATGTGGATGTTCTTTGAGAGGCCATTATTCAGCCTTCCACATATAGGAACATTATTAATTTTTATATCATTTTACTTTTGTCTTTTATTGAACTTTTAATTAAGTATGGTTGCATTTAGTTCATTTTCTAGACATAAAATTGATGTCATCATTATTTTCTCTTTTACAGTAGTAACATCTTATTTCTATTTTATCTTATTGCTGCCTCCAATTTTTAATGCAAATGTCTATATATTTTCATGTTATTTGCTATTGGTTTAGGATAGGTATTTTTTCTAATCATAGGAAAGTTGTTTGTTCATTGTTCATTTTCTTTCCCCTCCTCCGTTCCTTTGACATATTTGTGTTATATTTATGTATAAACAAATATTAACCCCTACTTTCTGGATTAAGTACTATTTGATTATAGTATATCAGTTTTCCAATACATTGCTGGACTTAAGTAGTTATGATTTTTTTAATGTTTTTATCAATAAACATGACTCATATTGTGTGGTTGATTTTGAGTATGACTTCCTTTTTCATTTAGAATACTAGTTATGCTATTTAATAAAATGAATTTAAAGGTGTTTTATTTTGTTCTTTAGACTGGGATAGTTTTTGTAGCGTAAAAATTGTCTCTTCATTTAAAGTTTGAAAGACCACATAAAGCAAATGAACTCTGAACTTATTTGAGTATAATTCTTTGACAGATTTTTAAATTTTTTTTGTTAATTTTTGTTTGAGTCAATTTCGAAATTTACATTGTTCCCAGTGAGTTGTCCATTCGTTCAAAATAGTAAAGGAACATTTGTTGCTTGCTTACTATGTGTTAAGCATTGTGCTAGATGCTGTACATGCAAAAATAAAAGAGTATAGGATTCTTAATCTCAGGAAGTATATGGTAGTTAGAAGAAAGTTAATTTTACTAAGAAGAAAAGAACACTTAAACAGAACTTTTGATAAGGATTTCATCATGAATATTGGCAGCAGGAACTAAGGCATAATAAAAATGATTGAAAACATGAAGGGTTGAGAGAATTGCAAGTAGGTCATTACAACTGGAATTTAGGGCTGGCAAGGAAGGAATAATGGATAGAAATTAGAAGCTGTAATATAGCTTGTTCTTGAATTAGTACTTTTTCCTATAGACATTGATAGGCTATTAATAATGTTAGCTCTGGGTTTATCTTCGACAGCTTCATATTTTTAAAAGATTGGTCTGACGGCAGCATAGAGGCCTCTGCTGAAGGTAGTGATTGTTAGAAACAGGTTAGCCATTGCGTTTCCATAAAAGAAACATAAGTGCCTTCTGAACTAGGGATATAAGTAGAGATGGAACAGAAGAAAAAAATATAAATGAAAAAATGCTAACAAAATAGAATCACCAAAGACTTGCTCACTAGTTGATGTAGGAGATGAGAGAAAAATTAGCACAGCTATCAGTGTTTGTCAAGTATATTTGAGATTAAAGGAAATGTTTGCTTTATCTTTGTTTTATAAACTGTAGTTCTGATTTTATTTGAAAGGCTTATATATTCTAGATAGGCACATTGTCATTAACGTGCAAAGATGGAATAAGAAAAACAGGGAATCATAGATGTTTTATGAGAAACCAGGGCTGTCTACCACAGACAGTATAGTTCAGTAGTTAGTCAGTAGAGAAGAAATAGAAATTCTAAAAGAATACTGAACCACATAGTATGAAGAGTGAGCTAAAAATGAAATCATCTTCTTTAGTAATAGTTTTTAGTAAATACTTATCTGGAAAAAATGAAATAATTCTACAGTGAGGGAATTTAGACATAATATTTGAAATTTGAAGTAATTTCTCAGCAAGTAGTGTGCCAAGCACATGAGAT
Organism: Macroglossus sobrinus; assembly: GCA_004027375.1. NCBI lineage: Eukaryota > Metazoa > Chordata > Mammalia > Chiroptera > Pteropodidae > Macroglossus > Macroglossus sobrinus. Next base: position 131,284 of record PVKZ01002034.1, read on the forward strand.
GTAGATATCAAAATGAAATATTTCTTGCCCTCAAAAGATGACTTGTAAGACATATTTTATATGGGTAATTCCAAAGTATCTGCCCAACTGCCTTACATATATGAGTAATATAAGCCCGGGTCACTACCATCACAGTCAAAACAGGTATACTTACATTATGTGAAAAATTCCATATTGCCCCTTGCCACACAATCTTCCTTTCCCTCTCTCACCCCTCCTCCTTTTTCCCTCACCTCTCTTGCCACTGACAATCACTGATCTGTTTTCTGTCACTATAGGTTCAGTTTGATTTTTCTAGGGTTTTATTTAAATGGAATCATATTTGTGTAGCTTTATGTCTGGCTTCTTTTGCTGTGCATAATGTTTTTGAAATTCATCCCTGTTGTAGTGTGTGTAGATAATTTATTCCTTTTTATGTTATGGAGAAGTCATTGTCTAAATATGTAGGTTTTTTTAATAATCCATTTACCTATGGATAGATGCTTTGTTTTCATTTTTTGATTATTATGAATAAAATTGCCATGAACATTTGAGTTCAAGTCTTCATGCAGACATATGTTTTCATTTTTCTTGAGTAAATATTTGGGAATAAAATATCTAGGTCAAATGGAATATTGACCTTTGTAGGAAACTGCCAGACTGTTTTCAAAGGAGCTTTGCCATTTTACTTTCTTACCCCAATGCATGGACATGTCAGTTGGTCCAAACCCTCATCATTGCTTGGTGGTGTCAGTCTTTTATAATTTTAACCATTATAGGTTGTGTGTAGTTTAATTGTGTGGTTTTAATTTGCATTTTCCTAATGGGTGTTCTTATGCTTATTTACCATTTCTATATTGTATTTTGTCACCCATCTCTTCAGATATTTTGCCTGTTTTTACTGGGTTGTTTATTTTCTTATTAATTTTAAGAGTTCTTTACATATTCTAGATACAAGTCCTTTGTCAGACACATGTGTTCTGAATATTTTCTGCCATGTATGGCTTGCCTTTTCATGTACTCATTTGTGTTCTTTAAAGAGCAGAAAAATTTAATTTTCATGAAGTACAATTATAAATTTTTTTTTATATTTCTTGCGTTTTGTGTCTTAAGAAACTTTTGCAAATGTCAAGTTTTCTCCTAGAAGTTTTATAGTTTGGTTCTTATGGTTAAGTCTGTAATCCATTTTTAGTTAATGGTTGACTATGTTGTGAAAAAAAATTTGATCAGTAAGTATGTTTCATTAAGAGAAGTCTGAAAGAGTTATCCTCACACATTTGAAGGTCTTTGAATGTAGAGAAAAGAGTAGACAAATTTTCTTCTGAAATCAAAGAGAGATTTGGTGTTAGTTTGTATAAAAATGTTATTCTAGCCTCTATTCCCATCTAGCAAATGAAAAGCTATTTTGTAAATAATGAATTTCGTATTAGTAGTGGTGTTTATAATAGAGATTACTAATATTGTCTCGCATGGATTTGTACATATAAATACCTTATCATAGTACTTATCAGATACAAAATATTCATAAATGTAGTTGGTTGTTGTTAGTGCTAATAATTATTTTATATTCAGAATTCTTGCCTTGAGGAAATTTAGAGAAAATGATATTTAGATGAAATAGGTTTGGATTCTGTTACTTATTTACTTACACGTAGTAGTCATACTTTCTGTTTTTTTCCTCCCCCACCCCGCATAGAGAGCTTAATTGTTAATGAGTACCATTTACTGTACTATTTACTATAAGAAGTCTTTTTAAAATGATTTTATTCATTTTGTTGTTGTTGTTGTTTTTATTATGGTGACATTGGTTAACAAAAGCCAGTAAGTTTCAGGTGTACTTAAGTGATTTTAATCATCTCTTTTAATTGTATGGGTAAGTCATGAATACTTTTTTTGAAAAGTTCAAATAACATAGATACAGAATAAATGGTTAAACTGCTTTCTCACTTACTCCTTCATGCCTCTCCAAGAGATAACTATTAAAGATTTTATATATTTGTTTTCCGATTATTTTCTATATATTTGTACTGATATATATGCATATATACATATGTATACCCATTTGTAGGTTTTCAATATAAGCCTAAAGTGAACATATTATACTTGATTTTTTATCTTAACAAACATGTCTGATAAATCTTTCAATATTGATACCTTCATTCAATTTTACTGCTGCACAGTATTTAATACAGTGAACATACTATAGTTTGTTTTTCTTTCAAGCATGAAGCAGGCAGACAAGAGCAAGGCCAACACCTGACTGACAAAATTGGCTGGTAAAGATAAAGTGAGCCATTTTTAGATTCAGTTTATTATTTACATAGACAACAAAAGGAAGAGAAGCCAAAGGTCCTTGTCACACACACTAAAAGAACAATGTGAAAATAAAAGACACTGGTGACTGCAGTGTGCATTATGGGATACCTAATTACAGAGGAGCCAATTCTAGACTGCAGCTAAATACTCTTGGTTTGCCACTATACCCTGAAGGGTTGAGGGTTGGGCAGGGTGAGACAGGAAACCTCATAGCTCATCAGTATGGGAAACTGACTTCTAGGTAGCTTCTGAGAGTTCATAAATTAAGATTCTTCATTGGTCAGTAATCGAGTTGAAAGTAATGGCTATAGTTTGTATTATTTTGGCCTGTTGATCTTTGATAAGAGCTGAGAGAGATGAGTCTTTCCTCTCTTCCATGCTGGACTGCTGGTGTCCCAGGTGTTCTCTTTTCCACAGCCAGGATTGGTGCTTTCCTTCCACAGCCATGTGATTTAGTCTCTGCATTATGATCAGTTCCTTCAGCAAACACTTCATCCTTTTTCTGAATCTCCCTATGTATTCCCCCACACCATATGGATGGATTAACTCTAGTTGGCCAACCAGAAAGTTGTCTAATGCAGCCAGTGCTCAGTAATATCCTCAAGAGAAGAGAAGAAGTCCTAGTCCTCCTATTTGGAAGGATTAGACAAATCTATTGCCCCTGGCTATGTGACTTAGAGTTCCCTTTCTACTTGACTATGAAACTGGCTGTCTGGACACATTTACCAGGCTTCCTTGGTCTCATGTGCTAGAATCACTCCGTTTTGTTTTTTTGGCCCTGTCCCAAATTGTAAATGGATTATAATGCTCTGGACAATAGTATATCTATGTGACTGTGGTTCTTATCTGTGCAGCATAGGTCTGATCAGCTTGTTGATTCTGTTAACGTTCATCCTCAAAGGATTCTTTCCCATGGGCATCCACATAGATCATGACAGGAAGTGTGGGTCTTGTACAGTCAGTAGCCATAGTGGTAATCTCCCCAAAGACCAGGACTTGATTATCTAATTGTCCCAGTGCCATTCCCCAGAGTCACTGAAAATTTAATAAACTTTGGCAATAGGGGTGTTTTCCAGGGTAAGCACCACAGCTCATGACTTTACCCAGTGAGCATAGTTTCTTTCTCCATGCATAGTTTTAATCAATTTTCTTGAGAGCTGCGTAGCTGCAGTGGCCCATTACACCCCAGCAGACTTCAACATGCCAGATTCATCTATGAACCAGACCTAGGTATCTTTAGGAACCTCAAAGGACTGAAACCCCACAAGTCCAAGACTGTAGTACAGACTGCATCTGGGATAATCACATTTTGGGGATGATGGCCACTTTGTCCTATAGTTGATATGTCTCTGATTCTCTGTCATGTAGGTGGTCTGTCATGCATTTGCAAGAGCACATTGTCTTAAAACATGAATCATGTTTTCATGTCTTAAAACATGAAACATGCCCATGAATCATTTTAGATTTCTTGAAAGCAGCAGGTATTGTTGAAAAATAATGACAGGTTGCTTTCAGTTCTCTTCCCCTAGATTCTAAATTCAGAGCAAATCTTAAACACACAGTTTTCACCATTCAATATTAGTGTTTGTTTCACATACAGTATAGCTCATTACAAAGGAATATATGAGTAACTACTTATATGGTTCATTTGCTCATAAAATGAGTAAGCACATGTATGTTTTCTAATATTAAAACTTAAATATTTGTATTTCTTTAAGGATTTTGTAAATAATGCTAGAGCTTTTAAATATAGGTGTTTTTGGTCTTATTTTGTAGTTTATCTCAGCTTAAAAATTATGCAAGAATTTTTTTTTTCTCCTTTGAAAAGACATGAAATGTTTATATAGGTTTCTAAGCAACACCAGCTTTGAAATTGTAAGAATGACTGAATAAGAGAGCAAAAGATCCAAATTTGTTGTACTTTTGGAATTTAGTAATTGATGGAAAACAGAATCATGTTAGTCATTAATAAACCCCACCCAGTTTGCAGAGTTAAAACTCTCATATTTAACATTTCTCAAATTAGAGTTGTTTACTGAGCATATTTGTGTTGATTTCTCAATGTTGCCAAAAAAGTTTAATCTCATTTATTAACATATTAAGAGAATTGCCATTGAGTATATGATAAATTAGCCCACAAACTGTTCTTTAAAATGGAACTTTAACTTAAAAAACAAACAATAGAAAAATATAGTTTCTAATATATAATATGAACTAAAAGTACCAGGTGGAAAGAATGCTGTCTTATCATTTAAACTTCTTAAATAACACTTTTAATTTTAGAATCTCAACTTAAAGAATGTGTATTATTGACCATAATACTACTTTATTCAAGTGAATCCTAAGTCCCCCCCCCCCAAAACAAATATATTAACATTTTCTTTATGGGCTAGAATGCAGAAAAAGAGTAGAGATAAAGTGCTGGAGAAGCAATGAGGGAGACAGATTTAACTGATGAAAAAACTGAGAGACTTGTAATCATGAATTTGAGAGAGAGCTTTAGATTAGACCAATATAAAGAGGTTGCCAAATGCATATTAATCTAGTGATAAAAATATGAAATCACTAAAATAGAAACCCATGGAACTATTTTTCTAAAAAAAACCTCATAATTGTTTTAAATATATATATATATCCCCATTAATGATTTGTGTTGGATCTATGAAATATGTAATTTTATGAATTAGCTAACCTACTTTGAACTCAGGTGATTTTTAATTAGCTATATTTTTACTGATAGGTGCAAATCATTAAGGTAGTGAGAGAAAAAAAGAAAAAATTCACTTCTTAAAAACAGGAATGATACTATGATGGGAGAATGCAATTTCATTTTTAGGTAACTTCATAAATAACTTTCAGATGTCAAACTATTAGAGGAAGTGTGTCATAGTCATTTAGTATAAGTGTGATAAAATAGTTTTTTTTTTTAACAAAGATTGCCCCAGGTCCTTTTCTGAATCTTATTTGTTTTTGTTTTTGTTTTGTTTTTGTAAATATAGTAATAGGGTATTGGGTCTTAAAATAAGGAATGCCTAAAGAAACTTCCTTTTTTACATGGGAAATGGAAGGAAAGTTAGCAAAGTTATTTGTTGATTGTAGAAAAAAGCCCTTGTAGGAATTGGCCACATCTGTTTTATTCTCTGCAGCTGAGACATCCAACACAAAGTGGGTTGGCTGGTAATAAAAGTGCAATAATTGGTAATGTAAAACAGACAGATGTTTTTCTCATTACGTAGGACTGGACAGATGTATTTTGGTAAAAGAGTTGAAATTTTTAACAAAATTAAGCTTGTCTTGGTCCTTAGAATTTGAATATGTTACTTTAAAATCAAGTATGTGTTAACTTATGTAAATATTTTATCATTCCCAAAATGTGTATATGAAATGATTTTTTTTTTTGTATTTTTGTGCATTGTGGTTTCAAGTACACATGGGACTAATTGCAATTAATTACATTTTGGGCAGTTTACAAAATAATTACTAATATACTATTCAGGTTGACTATTCTTCTACACTGTAAAACATTTCTTTACTTTTTTTAAAAAATGCTCTAATTTAAAATTTTCATCTTTTTTGTAACTATGACTTGAGTTATGCCCTTGGATGCCTTCTTAGCTCTACCATATATACAAAACTACATTAAAGAAAAACATTTCACTTCTGTCACATTTTTCATGGGAGGAAAAGTGTTCCAAACACAAATTGAAGAACTTATTGGGTATCCTCAGACATTATTATTATTCCAGAAGATGACCTATGTATGTGACTGCTAGGTCATGTTGGCTGCTTTGGTAAGTTGATCGAAGAGGGCCCTCTGCATCTTCTTGTGATCTGACAGATCAGAAATATGTAATGTACTTTTAATAGTGAGTATAATTAATACTAATATTGAGTGAAGCCTTAGTGGCTCATGTCCACTGAGTCATTTTTCTGATGGACTTAGTTTAGTTCATCTGAACTCATAAGAAAACTCCTTTAATGACTCCAGCAAATACAGGTGAAGGTCTCCTGCAGAGTTGCTTATAGTCATCATTTGAGAAACCTTTGGTATTATTTTATAAAGATATTTGATCCTGCAGGCACCAATACAAAGACATGTTCTAATGAATTAAACTGCAGTTTCACTAGGTTTTAGAAAGCTACCTCGGCATTTTTGGGGGATTCTGTTGAATTTTTACTTGAATATAGGGGTTAATAGACCTTGTTCTATGAGTCAAATCTGGCCTAATTTCTTATTTTACCCAGCCCACAAGCGAAGAATAGTTTTAAAATCTTAAGTGGTTGAAATAATTTTTAAAAGAACGGTATTTCAAGAAACAAAAATTATGTGAAATTCAAATGTTAATGTTTTAAAAAAAAATGTATTAGAGCACAACCATACTACACTGTTTGTGGCTGCTTTTGCACTACAATAGCAGTTGAGTAGTTGCAACAGAGATGGCATATGGCACTCTCATTACTTCTCACTGCTTCTCAATGCACTGCAAATCACAGTGACACTAATAACTCAGCAGTGTTTGCTGTACCACGCCATTTTACTTATTTGTTGTTACCAGTACATATTCATCATGTCAAAACAGGAAAAGAAGAGATATGTGAACTTCAAATGTTGTGTTTTTAAGGCACCATGGAGTGTGGATTATTTTAAATTCAGTGGCACAATAATACACTTGCATTGTGTTATTATGCAATAACACTATAGCTGTGTGAAAAGAACAGATGTCAACATTACCAGATTATGCACTCATTACAGCACTCCCAACACTTAAGAAAGCAATGGTCAGAAAAATTTTAAATGGAATATTTTATTCACAAAAATATAAAATGAAATGAGGCTGCAACCAAAGGAAGTTTCTGAGTAGCTAATTTGTTAGCCAAGCAAGGAAAATATTTTCCAATGATGAGTAAATTAAAACCTGTCCAGAGAAAATAAACTTTGTTCAAGGAGTTAATGCCAGTTATTTATTAAAGGAATTAATGTGATCAGTGAGTAAACTATTAATAGTCTATGTGGAAAACTACAAGTAAGAATATTTTCAAATAAGTTGAGAAAACATGAATCTGTAACAACTTGAAGTAGAATCTGCTGAGTATAACTGATGGTAAAAATATGTATGGGACATAAAAAAAACTTAGTTGCACAAATTTTCAAAGCTTGTGAAGATGTAGGGTGTTGAAAACCTGTAATTATTCACTGTATTATTAAATAAGCAAATAACTTGTAGAATATATTTGAATCTATCATGTATTGTTGAACCACTAGTGTCATCAGGAAACTTCATTCACTCTCATACCCTTAATCATTGTAAAGTCCATAAATTTTTGTCAGAACTGAAAGATGAATTTCCTAATTTGCCCTACCACATAGCTGTTTTGATAGGTTAGCAGTAATAAAATTTTTTGCGATTTATTGAGGTCAGACTAAGATGGAAATATTTCTGAATGAGAGCAACTTTTAACCATCAACCACTGTTACTGATGCAAAAGAGCTTTGAAAATTAGCTTTTGCTGTAGACTTGATAATGTTTGCAATGCATTCAACCCAAGATGACAGGGCAAAACAACACTTACGTGCAAAACTTACATTAAAAAAAAAAACAGTCATTTCTACAAAATTAAGTTTTGGAATCATGAGTATGTATTTTCCTTGCTGTCAACAATTAACATAAGCAATGAGCTCTCCATTCCCACACAGATCTTTAGCAAATGTATTTTCTGAATTCAGACTATAGTTTCTGCAGCATTTTTTCAGACCTAAATGCAGCACAAAGATTTCCATATTTCAGAATCCATATAACTGCAATTGAGGGGCTTCCACCTAACCTTTGATTTGAAATGATTAATCTGTAATGTAGATATACTAAAAGCAACTTTTAAGAGAAAAATGTATTGGAATTCTAAAATGTCTTCTAAGTAATGGATATGCCCCCAAAATATAATATGCTCTTGGATTGATATCAGTATTTGGCAGTCCCTAGCTGTGTGAAAAGACATTTCATTTTCAAAATTGAAATATGTAAAATCTCATTCTAGATTGACATTAGCAGATGAACATTTTGCAAATGATTTGATAGGAACACTGACTTTGAACTCTAATTAAGAAAAGTGTCAATCCCCTCCCTCCTAAGAAAGAATTTCAAGTTTTTTTACTAGTGTATCTGGGTGGTGTTCTGCTCTGCTGCTGTTGTTAACACTAATAACATTAGTATATAGTTTGAATTTTGTCAACACAAAATTATGGAAATCTTTTTTTTTCTCTTCTTGTTACATAGTACCTACATAATATCCTTAATTCGACCTCTTGGTCTTTCTGCAAAGCCTAAAATATTTACTTTCTAACCCATTACAGAAAAAGTTTGCCAATCCCTGTTCTAATATACATACTTTCATTTACTAGGTTTTTAAATAAATATTTCCATACTATGTCTTTGATTACTTATATTTTAAGGGAAAACAGGAAGAAATTTAAAAGAAAACTCATAATTTTATAAAGAATGAAATATTTTTGCAAATTGACTACTGGAAACCAGATAAAACCAAAGACAAATCTCATTTACAGAGAAAAGCACCAATCTACTAGTTCTTCATATCATTTAATGCAAACAACTAGATGCTCAGCCTAAACCAAAGGAAAACATGTTTTGAGATGTAGTTCATGAGTCTGTTTTGTTTCTGTTTCATAAGAACAACTGGTTAAGTAATCATAAAAAAGAACTATATATCATTTTTTATTTTTTAATATACTTATATATTTATACTTATTTTACTGTTTGAGTTTATGGATTAATTTCTAGTTTTCATATAGGCAAGCAATATGCAAATTTGGGAGTTTTGAAGCTAATTCTACTGCTAGGAAATTTAGAAGTCATGACATCTTACTCATTTTTTAGCTTGTGACCTAAAATACCTATGCCAAACTATCTAAAATGGGCATTGATTTTCAAATCCTAGTCTTTGGAAAATTAGTATTTTTGACTACTTTCATCAGAACTACTTTGGGACTAAACTGTCCTCAGCTTGTTTACTTTTTGATATGCATAAAATTTACCAAACCTAATTTTAGACTGTAAGGTTCTGTAACAGAGAGCTCTAACATTAACATTGTCGGAGCATGTTTGAAAATCTAATAGGGAATTGTAAGTTTTACGTCATGGAATTATACAGTGTTTGAGCTGGGAAAGTCAATCGAGATAACTTGGAGAGACTTTCAGTTTTCAAGTAAAAAAATTTGTGTCTTACTCCTGGTTGTGGTTATGTATCTAATTATTTTAAGGATGGGAATTAAATCCAGGCCATAAGTTTCATTCCATTAAAAAGTCGATCTTTATTATTCATGGATTCCATATTGCAGATTTTCCCACCTGCTAATATTTTTTGTAAAGTTAATACTCACAGGGCTTTCAATATCATTTGTAGATGTGTGGAATGATGAAAAATCGGTGTCACCAGGCACACATGTTCACAGCTTAGGTCAAACAAGGCAACGCTTTGCTTCTTTGTTTCAGCTCTCATACTCTAAACAGGTGTACTTTTCACAGTTCAGTGCCACATTTTTCACATTTTTGTGCTTTTTGTTGATGATTTTGCTGTTAAAAATGGCCCCCGAGCATAGTGTTGAAGTACTAGGATGTCTAGTGTTCCTAAGTGACATGCCTTATGGAGAAAATACATATTTTAATCAGACATTACTTAAGGGGCCGTTGACTGTAAGTTCAATGTAATGAATAAACAATACATATTAAATAAGGTGTCAGTTTACATATCAGGAAGACACATTTTATTTTAGTTCATCCATTTCAGAAGTTACTTTATGATTCCTATTCCCTTTCAGTTATTTGACCATGTTTTTTCTAATTCTTTTGCATACGTGTTAACTTCTGATTTTTCCTTATTTGCTCTGTGCATACATCTGCTTTTGCTCAATGCTGTTTTCCAGTATGCTTCAGAATCTAACGTAGAGTTTAGTTCACAGATTGTAATACGATGGCTTCATTTGTAAATGTAACTTAAAAATTCTTATCTGATTGCTTGGGCATTGACAATTAAAATTCAGTATTATACAATTGGATAAAATATGTTCTAAATACATTTTTAAATATTAATTTTACATTAAAAGACAAATACATCATTTAGGTATGAAATAATGTAATATACTACAAGGGAGAAATGTTTTTTGTATATTAGTTTACCTGTTACAAAATTTTGGTAAAGATTATTTTGGTATTGAACATAATTTTTTTTTTTTCCATAGACAACTCTATTGAACTAAAGAATGTTAGACTTCAAATAAACATGAAAAAGTAATCTAACACATTTTCCAAATAAAAAAATCATAGCAATTGTTCCTGATTTCCAAATACAATTAAAAGAGGAGCTTTAATCTTTTTATACTAGTATATTTATTTTAAAGCAAGAAATCTAGTGAAATTTCAAATATTTTGTTATAAAAATTATAAAAGAGGTGGTTATTAAAAGAGAAGGCTGTGTAAAATAAGCTGACATCTGTAATCTAATTTATAAAAATAATGGCAATTCTTTTATTTTAGAAAGCTTTATCCATAATTATTGTAGTTATTTATAAGTATACTTATTTATAGAAAACATAGAACACTATATAAAAGGAAATAAAATCTTCCATAATCTAAACACAAGTATTGGTAAATTGTAACTGTTTTCTTCATAATCAGAAACTTTATCATATCCTTTTCTCTTTAGACAACTATGATTCTCACAGGAAATTTCCATTTTTTAATTAACATATCATAAGTTGCATAATACATCATCAAACATAATTTTTCAGCTATTGTTGAAATTTAAAGTTGTTCAAAGTGTTTGTTACAAAGTTTAACTTATTCACCCATAAATATTGACATTTCTGAATATTTCTTTGTGTAGATTTCTAAGTGTTAGTGTGCCAAATAAAATGAAAATTTAAAGCTCTTTATTGTCAGATTACTATTTAAGGAATTAAACCTTTAACTCTGATATACCTAGAATATAATGTGTTCTGTGTAGAAATTGCAAATCCAGTTTTTTTCTTTTTAAAATCGCTTTCCCAATTTCATTTTTTATAGTAATTTGAATTCTGATTTGTTAGTAATACCTTATATGTAGTTCTTTTATTTTCTAGAGTATGTTTCAGGTCTTCTTTTTTCCTTCTGGTGGTTAATTTTTGTTGTTGGTAGTGGTGGTGTGTAAATACCAAAATATTCTAATTATTGTCATAATTAATATATAATGTATAATATTAACTTTTTCCAAAAATATAAAATTATGTGTAATTTTCAAATGACATTATAATTATCTTTTCAATTTTCAAGAATAAACCCCAATAGGAATTTTTTTTTAATTTCTAAATTTAACATAAATGAATTTAATCTTTTTATTAGGGACAACAGTAAAACTTTATAGTTTATCTTTTTCTATAGATTATACTTTATAATTTTTGGCTAATTATTACTTACAGGAAGTTACTTTTGGAGAAATATGTTTTCTAACTGTTTCACTTATTTTTAAATTTTATTTTCAGTTAATTCTTATGAATTTGGACATTAGTCAGGTAACTAGATTTTAGAACTTTGAGACTATATTTTGCAGTTAAAATTTGGAATTGCAAAGAAAAAACTCACTCAATTTTAATCATAAAAATTGTAAAGAAATCAGCATTTATTTTATTTTGGAAAACATTATTAATGATTCTTAATATTCTCTTGTGAGATTTGTTATCTTTTATTTATGAGAATAGTAGTAAGATTTATAAATGTCTCCATTTATTTAAATAGTACATATGGATTTTTAAAAAATTATTTTTCTATTCACTACAATTAAAATGGTTCAATAAATGAAATTTTTTAGAAATAGAGTAAGCATCTTTATATAACATTTTTCTTCATTTTATAACAAGCATTTTGAAGGATATTTCAGTATAAAGTAATACTTGATTTATTATCCCTTTGACATAAATCACAACATTGTATTTATACCATGTTTATGAAAGATTAAAATTTGGAAGTGCAATGAACTATAGTCTCATTTATAGTTGGTATTTGATCAGAATATTTGATATGTTTCTAATTCTGTTTCCAGCCCAGATTTTGCATACTTGTATCAACAAGTATTTCCTGAGGGAGAAAAAATATACTATCTTTATTCAGAAATTTAGGAAGAGGAAACTCATAAAAGTTCGTAAACCTCTTAGAGTTTAAAAGATATTCATATTGAAATGGAGTGCTCATTTATATATTACTGTCATCGCATAGTATATATGTAGCCTATTTATAAGTACATTTTTCAGACACATATTATTTGTGATGAAATTAGTGTTTCAGTTTTAGCTGGGAAGTGACAAACAGTAAAATTGGTGTTAGAATAAAATTAATGTAATTTTTAAATTTGTCTTAATCAGTATTAGGTACATATTCCATTTAGTCTTCCCAAGTTATAATTTAGTTTTCTTTCAACTGTATTATACAACCTCTTTTAATTAATACTTAATTCAAAAAATATTTAATGAGCACTTATTATATGCTCAAGTACTTGCAATAAAACAATAAAAAGGGACCTGTAAAAATCTCCGCTTCTATAAAGCTTATATTCTCATGGCAAAGAAAACTAATAACTAAATTACTGACATTATTTCAGAAGGAGAAGGAAGTTTTGTAGATAGACCAGTCAGCAAAGACTTGTCTGAGGAGTAATATTTGTGAAGAAATAACCCATGCAAAGATGGTGGTGTTTGAGGAAAGAACATTCTAGCAAAAAGAGCTAGGGTATTTATTTTTCAGAAAGAATATAGCTGCAGCATGCAAAGCAAGGGTAAGGTTTTAAGAGAGAAAGTCAGAAAAATCAACAGTGGCTAGAACGTGAAGGATATTGTAAGCCCTAGTAAGGAGTTTGGGTTTTATTCTAAATACATGAGGAACTTTGACCAGGAAAATGATGTGGTTGTCATTTTCAAACCATAATTAAAGACAAACAGCTAGAAGATGATTTGCATTGCCATGTACCAAGAGCAATCAAAATAGTGTGGTATTGCTGCAAGGATACACAAGTAGACCAACGAGATAGAAAAGGCTGTTCAATAAAAAGACCAGTTGCAAACCCAAACTTATACAATTAGTTCATTTATGACAAAGGTGACCCTGTAGTGCAGTTGTGAAATACAGTCTGGGTTCTGAGTAGCAAATGAAAAAAAATAATAATGTATCTTGCTTGGCTCCTACCTCACACCACTGTCAACAATCAATCACAGATAGATTTTAATTTTGGATGTTAATGGTAAGAAAATAAAGTTGTTGAAAAAAAAGAAAAAAGAAACACAGAACATCTTTTTGACCTTAAAGTAGGCAAATGTTTCTAAAGTGGTACATAAACTCTAATCACAAAGGAAAAGGTGGTAAATTAGACCATTACAATTAAGAATTTACGTTCATCAATTAACGGTCTAAACAGACAGACAACAAAATGAGAACATATTTTTGCAATACATATATCTGATGAGGACTTATATTCATTATACGCATACAACATTTTCATATCAATAAGGAAGAGCTGTACCCCTCCTCCAAAAAAAAAATAGGCCAAACAATTGATCGAGAATTCTTTTAAAGGTAACAAAGCAATTAGCTATCAGGGAAATGCAAATTAAAACTGTAATATGATACCACTGTACAGCCACCAGCATGACTTAGGTGAAAAAGACTGACAATACTATGTGTTGGCAAGAATATGGATTATCTTTAACTTATACACTGCTGAAAGATTTGTAAATTGGTACAGCACATTGGAAAATTATTTGGAAGCATCTCATAAAGCTTAACATACAGTTACAATACATATGGCCTCCCAGTTCTATTCTTATAGCATATCAACAGTATTGTGTACCTATATTCACTAAAAGACATATGCAGGAATGTTTACAGCAGCCCTATTAGCAGTAGCCCCAAACTGAAAAGTATTCAAATGCATCAACAGTAGAATGTAAAAATATATTGTGCTATACTCATACAATCGGATACTATACAGTAATAAGAGTGATTGAATCTTACAAAGGTAATATTGAGACAAACCAGACATAAAAGAGTGCTATCTGATTCTATTTACATATGGTTTCAAATCAAGCAGAACTAATGTCGTGATATTAGAAGTCAGGATAGTGGTTAGTTTTAAGGAGAGCAGGTAGTGCTGGAATGGGGCACAAGAAGACTTCTTTTAATGCTTTATTTTTTCATCTGGATGCTGGTGACATGGGTATGTTTTTGAAAGTTTAAAATATACACAATGATTTTCTTTTTTCTCAATAAATGTTAAGTAGCAAATAATATAATTTGTAGAAATTTATAAGTGTAAGAAAGGGAATGTGTAAACTTCATAAAGTATTTCAAGAAACAGCCATGATTTGTTTTTTTTTATAGATAAAGTGTTGCAACAGTTGTCATGGAAAAGTAAACAGTAATTTAACCAATACTTGTTTTTCCTTTTATCATTTATTCTTTATTATGCTTTTTAATAGAAAAAGGATGTGTCCGAGATTTCCTATTTTTTGTAAAAACGTAAAATAACCACAATAGAGGTATAAATACATACTGATAACTTTATATAGATTAGAAACATAAAAGTTTGCATGCCAATCTTTGAACCCAGGCATTTGGTAAATAACTTATTTGGAGTCTCTGTTTAGATATTTAATGAATAAATTATGAATAATAACAGTATATATGTGCCTGGCAAATTGACTATTAATGAAAAAGAGACAAAGTAAAGTTTATATTGTTCAATTATTATCAGCTTTGAGTAATGCAAATTTAATAAGGAAATACTGTTTATAATCAGTGTTTTAAGTAATTGCTTGAATTGCACTACCAGATTTTAGAAACTTTTAGACTTAGACAATTTTTCCTTTCAATATAAGCTCGGAGCAATAATACTCCATAGTTCCAGGTAACATATTATGTTGCCTCAACTCTGAACAGACTGGAACTGGAACTCTAAACAGACGCTCTATGAACTGGCAAATTTTTAAAAATAATCAACCTAACAACAGTGTAAGGATTAGAATAATTTATCTTGAGACTGTTTTCATAGCCTTAAGGGAACAAAAACTGTTTATTATTTATTGGCCATTTTTGGAGTACTATTTAAAAGTTTGTAGAGACATTGGAAAAGAGTAAGTACATAGTTGATAAGAGAAAAAGGGAAAAATTTTAGATGTAAGTAGAAAGATTAGAAACATGAAATAATGAAATAGTATATCTAGATAATAGGATAGAATGATAGAAGAGAATGAAAGAAATATAGTATTGAGATTTGAGTTTGCTTTTGAAGATAAGAGTAAATATAATAGAGAATTGATATTTAAGACAGATGGATATAGTTTACAGTATCTTTGTTCCAATTTATATTAATTTTTAATTAAAAGAATAAGTTTTCTTCAACAAAAGTTCATTTGACATACTCAAATTTGTTTTAAAAATTAGAAAATCAAGGCAATTTTTATGTAACAAGGTCATATTATAAAACCATTTAATACATTTCTGTGGAAAGTTGGTTCTTTAGAATTATTTTTGTATGTAAGTATTATTGATATACAGTCTTATATTGGTTATATTAGTTTCAAGTGTACAATATGGCGATTCAACATTTTTATACCTCACAGTGTGATTACCCCACAAATTCTAGTAATCATGTGTCACCATGCAAACTTGACACATTATTCACTATATTCCCTTTCCCCTTTTCACCCATACCTCTTTGCCCTGCCTTCTGGTAACTATCCCTTTGGTCTCTGTTTCTATGAATCTTTTTGTTTTTTGTTTTGTTTTGTTTTGTTTTGTTTTGTTTTGTTTGTTTTGTTTTTAGATCCCACATATAAGTGCAACCACACGGTATTTGTCTTCCTCCTGAGTTATTTCACTTCATATAATACCGTCTCCATACATGCTGTCACAAATGGCAAGGTCATATTATAAAACCTTTCTTTCTTTTTATGGTTGAGTAATATTGCATTATATATATGTACTACCTCTTCATTTGTCTGTCAGTGGACACTTAGGTTGCTTCCAAGCCTTGGTATTATAAATAAAGCTGCAATGAATATATGGGGACATGTATCTTTTTGAACTAGTGTTTTTATTTTCTTTGAACAAATACCCAGAATTGGAAATGCTGGATTGTATGGTATATCTGTTTTTAGTTTTTTGAGGAATCTGTTTATTGTTTTCCATAGGGACTGCACCAGTTCGCAGTCTTATCAAGAGTGTGTAAGAGTTCCCTTTTCTCCACATACTCGCCAGCACATTATTTGTTGACTTTTTTGTTGTTGTTGTTGTTGTTGACTTTTTAATAGCCGTTCTGACTAGTGCAAGGTGGTATCTCATTGTGGTTTTGATTTGCATTTCCCCGATGATTAGTGATGTTGAGTACTTTTACATATGTCTATTGACTATCTGAATGTCTTTAGAGAAATGTCTTTTTGTGTCCTCTACCCATTTTTTGTTGGATTATTGTTTCGTTATTGAGTTGCAAGAGTTTCTTATATATTTTGGATATCTTTGATTTTGTTTTGATATTTTGAGAGGAAAAGGCATGGTACTACTTACATCAGCTGTCACAAGAACTGCACACATTGCTTTACTCAGAATGAAAGAATGGATCTGAAACATTACCAGTTTATAAATACAAAGTGTCATTTTTTAAACATTTTAACTCATTATATTAATAAGTTTATGCTTGTTTGTTAGAGAATTACATTCCTTTATTTAACCTAAACATGTTGCTGTAATTATATAAAATATTAATATATGAGAATGCTCATTTACCGTAATTGTGAACATGTAGATCAGTTTTTTTCTCATGAGTATGATACATGAAAAAGTGTATTTAACAGAGTAGATGTATGAAGCTTTTATTTATTTCCTAATAGTGACAAAATGCATGTAATGTGAGGGTCAAATCTATATATTGTGTCCTGTACTTAAACTAATGACACAAAAGTTTAGCTGTATAATTTTGATAGAATGTAATTTGGTTAGGTATTTAATGTTTAATTTATTCTGATTCCATGAATTTACAAACTTATACCTATTTTGCTTAGATTTTTTAAAATGAATGACATTAATTTAGAGCTATCTTTTAAACATTTTAATTCTATTGGATATTATATTAATAAATCACTAGAATATTTTGACCCAAAGAAATAACAGTATCATATAATACTATTTTTGTAACAGACATTAGCTCTTCTAAAATATTAACTACTTGCCAATGCTTTCTGTTGTGTATATTTTAAGTATAATTTATATTTTAGTGTTTTATGAACAATATAATAGTTTGAGATTTAAAGTTATTAAGCACAAGAACTTATAGTGGAATTTATAGTTTCTTTTAATAATAGTGTCATTTCTAGTTTCCTAATTAATATTTGATTGAGAATATTTTTCATTTGTTTTGGTACTAGTATTAGTATTTTTACCTGACTTGTTATTAAGTAAAATTTGTAGAAGGGAATAGAAAATTTTTAAATATTTTACATGATATTATACTTCTCTTTCATTGTTTTTTATTTCACAAGCAGCATTTTATATTTATTCATTGTTCAGAAGCACTGATATTTTCTTTTGGATTTATTGCCATTTACACTGACTGTTTCCATAACAACAGGTTTTCTCATGCATGCTTTCAGATGATTTTTAAAAATTAAATTCCTTATTTTAATATGCTAATAATCTTTAAAAAGTATTACCAATTGGTTAATCAAGTGTGTTCCTGCTTCATTTCAAAGAATTAAATTTAATGCTAGTTGTAGCAGTAAGACTTTTTAATACTTATTTCTAGAAAATTGCTCACTTTGTGCAATTTTTCTAACTAATTCCTTAAATATAATCTGTAAGTTGAATATAATTTATTAGACTTTACCAGAAGCAATTTGAACCTAGTAGGTTAGAAATATAAAGGAAAACATTTTTTTTTTTTTTTACTAGATGCTAAATAACTATCTTAAGAGCATTTTAGGATCATTTTCTGGTAATTGTTAGAGGACAAAGTTTAGCAAAGCAATATATAAAGTTACCAGTGTCTTTTGGTTTTACAGATGGAAAGTTTAAACCAATCTGTAATGTTTAGCCTTTTGTACGTACTTTTCTAGATGTTTTAACCAGTAGACATTACTGGCCAGTAGGCATTACGTTAAATAATAAATTATCTTTTATCTTCTTTAAAATTAGTTCTACATAAAAGTTGTCAGGAAGGAGAATGTATAAATCATTTTGTATTTAAAATGAGATTATATTTAAATATTTAATTGATTATCTTCTGTATCATATGTAAATTGGGAATAGTTAGTGTATTTGATGCCTCTTCAAATAAAATGTACTTACAGAGCTGCATACACGTTTTTCTACTTTATAAATTATGACCTCTAGAGAGAGTAAAAGCATAATTTGAACAACTTTGCTATTGTGTAAATTTATTATTATATCATTCTTTATGTGCATACAATAACTTTTTATATTATTTAAAGCCTTTAGTATGGATATTATAGTTAAGCGATATGAGAAAATTTGAGTGTAGTATCTTTTATGTAATTCATATTGCATGATTTAAAAGACTGGGAATTTAATAATTTAATTATTGATATATCATATTTATTTTCATTTTCAAAAACATCTCTCTATATATAATTTAACCCCATATAAATATTTGTATTGTTTATATGTCAGGGTATACTAATTACCTATATTTATTTTACTTTTCTAATGGTAGTTACAGTGAGTGAAATATAGTGACAAGCAAAATTTGCATTGCCTTTAAACTTTTTATGACTTCTGAGCAAAAATTAGTCATTTGCAATTGGAATTATCAGTTAATTCTTGAATGCAAAAATTAGCTTTATTTAGAGTGTAAGTACAAGTTACTTTGGGTGGTAGCCACCAGTAAATTTAAGAAAATATTTCAGAGATGAGAAAACTTTGAACTTGCACTAATTAATGTCTGTGCATTATCTCATGAATTGTGTGCAAAATATTATCTGACTTTAAATTTATTTTTGTTTTTCATTTATAAAAAAATTAAGCATATTTTACTTTGTATCTTTACATTTTTCTTGCTGTTGCTGATATCCTAAATAAAAGTGTTATTTAACTTTTTATAGTCCTTTAAAGCAAAAGTTTATGAGAAATTACATCTATTTTTATTAGGATACCTGTCAATTATGACTATAGGCCATAAACTACAATGTTAATAATGGTATCTATAACATCATTACTAATAGAAATTACAGATATTTTAATATCACATTACAGTTGTTAAAGATAACTAGAAATGAGTGTGATTCTATCAAAACTTATTAACAAAAACAGGTGATGAGCTGGATTTGGCCTCCAGGCTGTAGTCTGCCAACCCCTGATTTAGACTATGCCCTTAGAATAACCTTATGTTCTTATACCCCAGATTTTACTTCTTGCTTCTTTATAGTTAGAAATACTTTTATGAAAAGTATGGAAACCATTCCTAAATAATTCAAATGGTAGGATTGGCTGCTTTTATTAGCACATAAACTTGACCTTAAAAGCAGTTTTCAAAAGAAGTTTTAACTAAATATTTTGTTTCATTCTGGAATGAGTATCTTCCCAGTGAGATAGATTTGAAGCAAAGTATATATTCAGATTCAAACTTTGGTATTTTCTTTTTTAAAGTGTTCTTACATTATATGGTAGTATTTCCCACAATATAGCCTGTGAAACTGTAGTTGAAATTGAATAAGATCCTCCAGGAGAAAGTGTTCTATATTCAAGAAAGTTTGAAATGTGCTAGATATTGTAGTTTTCTTAACATTTCATGAAGTGCATTATTGAATTAAATGTTAGCCAATAAATAAGTCTGTTTAATGACATTTAGACCTGTATTTCCCATACTTACGAGTCTACTAGAATGTGAAATCCTCTGTTAATTAAAATCTCAGTCTTTCTCTTCTACATTTCCTCTCTCATTCTCCCACTTCTTTGTCCTCTCCCTCTCTCTCATGCTAAGACCTTTCAATATATTTTGGGAAATTCTTATTTAAATTAACACTCTATACATAAATTCAAGGTGATTAAATTAAAATCTGATGAGTACTTGAAGATGTAATCAAATAGATGTATTATGTGTTTTAGTTATTGACTGAATTTCATGTGACCAAAAAAGTACAGTGACCCTTGAACAATGCTGGGGTTAGGGATGCCATGCAGTTGAAAATCCCCATATAACTTTTGATTTGCTCAGAACTTAACTATTGATAGCCTACTGTTGACTAGCAGCCTTACTGATAACATAGTCAATTAACCATATTTTATAGGTGATGTGTATTATATACTGTATTCTTATAATGAAGTAAGCTAGAGAAAAGAAAATCATAAGAGAAGAGAAAATACATTACAGTATTTATTGAAAAAGCCATGTGTAAGTGGACCCATAGGTTCAAAGCCATGTTGTTTATGGGCTAGGTGTATACAAATAGGTATGTATTTTTTTTCCCCTAAGTATAATTTCTACTACTTCATCAAAGAACCTAAAATACCTCATTTTTTGAGTATTAAGAATACTCTCTGTACATCTGGGCAATTTAACTATGCATATTGCACCAAATTGTAGGTATTGGAAGCCATTTTGTTAGAAAGATAAAAATAAATCCTAATGAAAAATTTTCTTTACTCATCGATTTATTCAGCATATTCATTGAGCATCTCAAATGTGCCCAGAAACTGTGCTAGGTAATAGTTTCATGGAGCTTTGATCTTGGGACATTATCAAATTAATTAAATATACATTTGCAAATATAGTATGATGATTTCTTTTAGACAGTTTATTCTAAAAATGATATTTCCTTATATAAGCTGTTTATTGAATCATTGAATCAATGGTAACCAGTCTAGTTTGTTTACTTATAATTATGCATCAATGTGAGATCTTGTTTTAAAATTATGTTTATTTAAAAATGTAATTTTGTTAAAACTGTTTATAATCTTATTAATGAAAATGTAAAATAAATCTATAATAACTCTGACAAATAGTCTTATTTTATGTTTGAGTGAGCATCAAGAAGCAAAAGATTTTTAGTGAATTGTATTTAAAACTTTTATGTCTGCAGTTCATTTTACCGTTAATTTGTTGTTCATATTCAGATAAAGCACTAGAACATTTTTTTTCTTGCTGACTCTTGATTTAGTTTTTTCACTTTATCCTTAATCCATACTTTAAATGCTATCCATATCCACTCTCTTCAGTATTTTCCATTTTCTTTCTGCCAACTATGTGGGAGTTTTTTAAAAGAAATATGTGTCTTTGTCCTCTATGATTTTTAAATTTCCTTTTATCAGTTATTTCATTTTAATTTTCACCTTCTATTAACATATTTCATATTAGTTGAGATCCTTGAGAAGTTTTTTTGTATCTAGAAAATAATGTTTGGAAACAGTGGTTAATCTTATTATCTTTTATTATTTAACTCTTTATCTTATTCTAAATCAGTAACCAAGACTACCCAGAGAAGTTAACTAGATTGTAAATGGATTATGAGCTAATTGAGGGCAAAGGCCATTATATACTTAGTTTACATTTCTTTTGTATTTCTGTAGTAGGAAGTTAATAAAATAACAATCCATAAGCCAAAATAGTAAATCTTTCTATATTTTTTTTCTTTCATTGGATATCCCTGGAATTCCCTTTTCTGGCCACTTGACTCTTCATTTTCTTCCCAATCTTCTATTTATTCATGTTTCCTAAAGATCTAACTTCTACTCTATCCTCCTCTTACTGTGCTGTATGCTCTTAATAAAGGCCTGTGTACGTGAATAAAAAGGCCTTCACCTGCCAGTACTAAAACTACAATTCCTTAATCTTCACAGCTAGAGAATGTATCAAATTCACAGTGAGCACAACAAAGCTTAATTTCTCCATCTAAATCCTTTTACCTTGTACTTTATTCTCTCAACAGCAATACCATCATCCCATTCATAAAAGTTAGAACTCGGGTTAACTTTTAATGTTTCTTTTCCATTGCTTATCATATACAATCATTTGGTGAATTTTTACAGTTTGCCTCTAAAATATATTCTGTATCTATTCAATCTCACTGAGACAGTAATTTTCATTGACTCTTAACCTGAATTGTTGAATAATTTTTTAATCTCTCAATCAGCAGTCTCACTCTTCTCCACGTGTTTTATGCAAGTATAACAGCTATTGTACCAATATCCTGCTCATATTTATATTTACCACTAACTTCAGATTATTTAATGTAGTGTTTGAGGATCTCTGCCTACTTTTCTCTTAAAATACATCTACAACTATCTAAAACTTATTTGTCTTTTAAGACCCACCCTAATTTAATGCCATATTCTATATGAATCCTTTCTGGAGATTTCTTATACTTTACCAAAATCTTTCAAGATAAAGAGATACTACTTTACTTCTTCATAACACCAAACATAATGCCTTAGACATATTAGGTTTCCAGTCAATATTTTTGAACATCAGAAAGATTTTTTTCATATCATTGTTAGAGATATAGTTGATGTAGTTTCATTAAATAAACTTTATAAAACAACCTTTAAAATTATACCATCCTGCACCACACAATTTAATTGTAACTATCCACTTTAATTAATATTAATCCATGGTTCACCCTAGTCAAGAGTGGTTTACTTTGCTAATCTAGACAACTTTCATATCTTTAACCATACATACTTAAATTTTAAGATTCAGTGTTTTAAATTTAAAGATGGTTTTTAAAATTTGTCTAAGTCATTCCATTCTATAATAATTCTTTCTATCACATTGAATGTACTTAAGTGTGCATGATATATAGTGTGAATAATGTGAAGTATGTTTAAGTGGTATAATAAACAGGTAAAATAGGAATAAATGGCTTTTGTATGTGTGTTTTCAAATTGTATGTTTTAAAATTTTCTGTTGGTCGAATCTTGGTGTTCATACACCCAAGTAGGATGTAGAATTTTTCTATTTTTAGATCACATCAGCAATTAGAGACTTCCTAATTACAAATCTTTTACATCATCATGAATATTTATGGAAATTGGTGACTTTAACCCAAGTTCTTTCTTTTGTTTCTTCTTAAGGCTTCTGGAACCAAGAATATATTCATTCTCTGACTTTCAAGGAAGAGCAAATTATTTCTTAAAATGCTTAGGAAAATTATATAGTAAGTCCTTAAGAACATTTTACTTTATACTTAATAAAAGAAATCAAAGTATTTTAAGAAAGAATTTAATAAGAGAATGCTATATTCATCTTTATGAGAGAAACCAAACAAACCTTATCTTTTCCAGTCTACACTATGTTAATTATAATTAATTAGTAACTAAATTAATATGAACAATAGCTAGCACTATATTCAAAAACATCAGAACTTCCAAATATAATACATAGTTCCTCATAACAGAAAATATTAGAGTTCACTTAGCTTACTAGAAGCTTTTTTTTTTTTTGCGTTCTCTATTTGATTTAATCATCGTTATGCTAAAGACTTGGTCTTGTTTAAGACAAAATTTTATTCCTTTCAGTAGCTTAATTTGTCAAAGGAATGAATTTTCATCACAGATGTTTTATGTGGTGTTTTTAAGGTACAACTTTGTAGTGAATGTATAAGGTAGTACACATTTGTATTTGGTTTTGTTTTTCTAGTGTAGAGGTTAACATATGAATATGTGGCTGTAGTATAATGAAAAACAGTGGAAAACATTCTTGTTGAATCTGCTGCATGATTATTTAGAATACTAGTTGAATCTGACAAAGCAAAGAACATAGTGATTTTAGTATGCAGTGAATCAAGGCTATTTAAAATGTCTGTTCCTAAAGGGTAGAATTCATGAAATTCAGTAAAAATCATGACATATATTGGTTAATCAGACATTTTGTAGCATGTTATTTTACTGATTACTTTCAAAATTTATTTTGGACAAATTTATAAAAGACACTTTAAAAATTTAAATCAAGCTGGAATGGTTTTCTTTAGCAACAGTATTATAAAAAGTAACAGCTTAACATGAGCAAATGGCTGCATAGCAGGAAACATGCTTCAATTATCAATTCAGATCTATTAACCACTGTGACAAGATTTGT
Source organism: Macroglossus sobrinus (assembly GCA_004027375.1). Lineage (NCBI taxonomy): Eukaryota > Metazoa > Chordata > Mammalia > Chiroptera > Pteropodidae > Macroglossus > Macroglossus sobrinus. The sequence goes on from PVKZ01002034.1 coordinate 155,695, forward strand.
AGAAGTCATCAGGCATGCCATTTAGAACCTAGTTTTGACATTGATCTATTTTTTTCCAAGTTAATATAATGTATTCTACTGAGGTATTCTTTCGCAATCATCTCAGTTAAGTAGATGTGCCCATTACCTGAGTGTTAATTAAGTAGATTCCTTAAAATTTGGAAATTGAGCTAAGCTCTTAATTTATTATAACATAAAACAAATGTAACTTATGATAAATCTGTACTTAGAGAATTTCACATCTCTGATGTTATTCACTTTAGCACATAGCAACCAGGATTGCTTTTCAGATAAGAAATTTTTAACTACCAGGTCAGAGATTTGCCAACTTGGACTTCTAAGGCATCTCAAATCACTAATATATATAACTGAGCTCTTTGCAACATTTCAAGTAATATTTTTATATGAATAATCTAGCTTGTTTGAATTAGTATGAAAGTGAAATTCAGAAAATTTCAGATAATTATTAAATTATTAGATTTTAATTTTATTTAGTGTCAGTTACCTGATACCAAATATGATGTGACGGCGGTTCCTTAAAGGACATTGTTTATCTCTATCTGCAGAGGCCACTCAGGTTCAAGGTCAGTGCTGGTCAAAATTTTTTCCTTTTTCTTTTTTTGTAAATCAGAAGTCTATAGGTTTCACAGGAGATGAAGAAGATTGTGATTTAAACCCAGCATGTGGCCTTACTTTGGTTAAGATGAAAAGTTCTTAGATTTCTTAAAGTGAATTTGTTCCCCAAGCCTGTCTTGCTAGATGTTGAATTTACTTCCCTTTATGAACTCCAGATTCAAACTGTTTCTTAAGGCCTGCTGGAGTAATTTTATGCTCTGAAAGATTACCTGGTCTATTTCAACAATTCCATAAATTCTTAATCTGAAAAAATGTTTAAGGCTGAAGAAAGTGTAGAATTTTCAGATATTGATAGCACAGCACTAGCTTGAGAATGAGATTTCTAAGAATGAGATTTTTTTTTAGGAAGTGATAAATAACTGGGTATTTATTAGGTACCTGTTATTACTGTATTATAAATAATCCCTTCTATCTACTTTAACATTTTTATCTAATAATGCTATTGGTTATAATGTTTATTAATGTTTTTTGATTACTCAGGTCCGTGTGTTTTAGATGAGCATCTCTTTTTATGTACAATTGATTTAAAAAATTTTTAACTTCACTGAATGTCTGATTTTTAAATTTTGTAATAAAAATGAAATAAGGAAAATGAGATTTTTTTAAAAGGTGTTTAAACTTGAGTCCCATTTCTCTAAATGAATTATAAATTACAAAATGGAATAAAATATTTGAAATAGCAGGTTTTAATTATTTACAATGATGTCATTTTTTGTTAATATGTATTATGAATTTCAACACATGACTAGGAAAATTTTTAAGTGCAGTTGAGAAAAATAAGAAAAAATTAGACCAAATCATACAGTGCAGAGGTAATTACTTTTAAGATTTGATACACAGTACATTATTTCATTTTTCTCATGCATATATATATGTTTATGTTTTTTTTAATAAAATGAAATTGTGTTTTATAGAAGTAAATTAAAGGAAGTATGTTTAGTTTACTCATAAATCATGTATAGTTTAAACACTGTTCAGCAGTTATTTTCCTCAAATATGTAATGATGTCTTGGTTCTATACTTATCTTTATATACAAGCTTACCAGTTAGCCTGTCTAAATAGGATTTACTACAGACCTTTCTTCAGTATGTCTGTAGTCATCTCTTTTACATGAGTATGTCTAGTCAAGCACTCCCTGACTCTCAAGCCAAAATTTCTGTAGTCACTACTATACCACCTCTGATCAGAAGCCCATTTTTCTACTAGTTAGCACAAGTGAAGGAAGGGAAGATGTAGAGTATTAATTACCTTTTCCCTTCCTACATGTTTCAAAAAATTACCCTGTCCCCTGTTTTAGCAGCCTTCCTTGCTTCTATTTGCTATCTAAGATTTTGAACTAACCTTTGTTTTCTGTGGGTTTGGGGCTGTGTTTTAGTTTGTCTATTCTATTAATTGTCATGTGTTCATTCAACATTTATTGGACACTTACTGTGTACAGGGCACACTTCAAAGCACTGGGATATGGCAGTAAAAGGTTATACAAGGTTCCTGCCTTCAAGGGAAGTGGAATAATTGAACAAATAATCAATAGTATAAGTAAGATTTTACAAAAGCATAATGTAGACCTAGAGTAGAAAAATGCACATGATAGGACTTGCTTTAGTAAGAATGACCATCTTCATTATTTAGGAATTTTTCATAAACTCTAGTTCAATAAGATAGTTTTCTATGATCAAGACAAGATGTTGAGGTGTCTCATATTGAGTTATATCTGTGTGTGTTTAATATGCAAAGTGTCACTAAAAAGATTGGAAATATGTTTTTTGTTAGATCAGGTTTCCATTTGTGTGTATAAAAAACGTAAAGCAGTTCCACCAGCACTAAAATTGATACTTATTTATGGAAATAAAATCTCTTGAACATTTTTGTGATGTCAGCATGTAATCTGCATGGTGTAGTTATAAATTGTGTGTGGACCAGGAGGTAGGTAGTTGACATTCATTTGACATTAGAAAAGTCAGTTGAAATTCTACAAGTGAGTAATGCATGGTTTAGTGTTGTTTATAAGTAATGAGTAACTCACACTTTTATCTAGATTTTAAATGGTTTATATGCCTTCCCGAAAGTTCTGATTCAGAAATTTTCAATTTATAAAATACCAAAATTTGAATAGAAAAAGAGATTTACCCTCACTTAACATTGAAGAACTATTTAAAACATGTTATTAATGAGATACCAAACATGCTGAAGGTACTTCATGTTTTGGTTGGTCCTTGCTCTCTGTTATCTGATTTTTTTAATTTAATTTATCATAAACCTCTTCCTATGCCAATAAATGTCTTCAACATAAATTTAATTATGGTTTATCATGATGAATCACAATTTAACCAATGTTCTGTTGTTAAACCTTAAGTTTATTTTTTTTTGCCACTAGAAAAAAATGCTGTCATGAGCAACTCAGTATTTGCATCTGTACACCTTTCCAATCGTTTCATGTGATTTTAAATGTTTCATAGAAATGAGATTACTAGGTAGCAGTACTTTTGAAACTCATTGCTAAATTGCCCTCAGAAAGTGCGCCAACCTATAATTCCAGCAGGATTATACTAGAGTACCCACTTCTACATATCCATGCCACACTTTTAAAGTATTTGCCAGTCAGAGCTGTATAGTGGTATGTGATTATTTGATTTGCTTTTTTGAATACAATGAACTTGAATATTTTGGTATATAATAATTAAGTCAATCTTTCCTTACTCCTCTTCCTTTTGTTTCTCTTCAGTGTGATTATGACATGAGTGTATGTGTGTTATGTGTGAGTGTGCATGTGTTTGTGTACAAAAGAGTGAAATGGTCATTTATATACCTAGCTTATTTTTTCTGGTTGATGCCCATCTTTTTCTTAAGGATTTTTAAAGCACTTCATATATTAAATAATAAGTAATGTATATCAATCTAGCATTTATCACATATGTTGCAAATTTTTCCAGTTTTGTTTGTAATAAATTACTACAGAAGTAATAAATTATAAACTGTTAGTTAAATTCTGCTTTGGAGAACTTGGATGGTAGTAGGGTTTCTTATACATTGTTGATGGAAGTCTAAGTGAGACTACACAGACATGGCAAGAAATATGATTTATAATCCTTGATTGATCCTCATGTAGGGGAAAAAACAGTTAGGAAGAAAATTGTTTAAAAAAGCATTTTGTTTATATAGAACTAAATGATTTCTCTTGTGTTTCTAAAATGTCATTATATGAATTATATATCAAAGAACAGTACATATCATATTTCAATTAAGGTGACATGATGAGATTTTTAAGAGTTTACTAAGAAAGGTATTTATTTTTTATTTAATTAACAAAATGTAATTATTTGTATTTAAACTTTGGTGCACAGTAAATTTTTAAATGAGCCTGCAGATCCTTAATTTTTCAGTCTCTGCAAGTTAATGGTACAGTTATTTTTTTATTTTAAATTCCTGGAAACATTATCTTTAAAGTTACTTGTGTGCATAACCTATAATAAAGTTTATATAAAGTCATATTCTAACTACCTGTCTTCTCTTAAAAATATGGTCTAAGCAAATTTTTAAAAATCTGGTGCTATGTAATACTGACTGTTGTATACTTAAATACAATGAAATACAGTGGAAAATGAATTTAATTTTTTACTTACAATAGTTTTAATAAGTGAGATGATTACTTGCAAATGAACAGCTATGTCTTCAGCACCAAAGGCTTAAATTAAGATCCCAAAGTCCCATAGGTTTTACATTCCATGACATGTTAGCAAGAAACTTGCAAATATAGAAAGGCTCATGTTCTAAGATGGAACACAATACATATAATATCCATAATTAGTAAAGCAAATAACATTCAGTCCAACAGAAGGCTCTGTAAAGGAAATAGAAAATGATGAAAGAGAAAAAAGGGAAAAAGAAACTACTTTGTTTCTGTTAATGCTGAATAACAGTAAAAAGAAACCATTTTTATCATATTAACAGTATTAAAGAAATCGATTCTTTTTCTCTGAGTTGGTAATGTAATTATTTTAAATTTCTCGTTTTGTTCTAATCTGAAATATTTTCACATAGCCCTTGCTGAAACTATTAATCTTGCAACACTTAATGATATCAATTGCTAAGCCATGTGAGCTTTTCTTATTTTCATTTTTATAAATGAGAAATATGAGAAAAGAATGATTGAATAGTTTGAATTTATAATAAATGAGCACTTACAATTATTATATTTTCTTAGAACAGCATAGTAAATACTTTATTATGCTAAAAATAATTGTTAAACTTTAAAATCTGTTGTATCAAACACAATTTCACTTTGCTGGAAGTTTGTTGAAGCTAACAATGAAAAACTCTCAATATGAAAGGGATAGTGGTATTAGTACCTTGATTCTTTATCAACAATACCAATGTGTTTCTTAGTAAGATAATTAAAATATTAATTCCCGAGTTGTATTTAGAAGAAAGCAGAATAATCTGGCTGTTCTTCCCCTGTACTTAAAAATTACATCAAAATTCAAACCAAATTGTTGGTTGTTTCAGTCAAGCATACTTCTAGTAAATTTTTCAGTAAAAAGACAATCATAATAGTTAGCATACATCAACCATTAAGATGGTGTGTTGTACACATACATATATCTGTTTATATCTAGTTATATTTGCATCTAGCCCCTCATCCCTAACACTTGTACAAAGCTATGCCATTATGTGGCCTTTTTATTTTTCTGGTCCCATATTAGCAAAATAAGAATGATATTATTTCAAGAAAATAGTAAAGGGGATTATTTTCAATCTTCAGGTGATACTATATCTTCTTTTTAAAAACATCTTGGCTTTATGTTCTACAAATAACAATGAATTATTATCTTTTTAAATTTATAAAGTGAGTACTTCAATTATGAATTTGATTTGTGACATTTTAGTTTTGGAGAGAATGTTCTATAATATACTGTTGAATGGGCAGGATGTTAATAGATTTTACATGCAAAAGTTGTCATGGATAAATTTATTTATTAAATAGTTAAATGGGTTTCTTTACTGTAGGACTTCATATTTTAATATGCTAATTAATATACACTGTGAATCATTTAGAGAGGATTTAACTCTCACAAGTATTCAACCAGAGATTTTTTTTTTCACGGTACATATTGTAGGGCAAGTGTTATGTAAAATATAGTTAGAAAAGTGCTAGACTAGCATTTGAGGGTTTTAATTCTTAAAAAAAATCATATCATTTTCTTCAACTTACGTTAAAAAAGGGTGATTGCATAATACATTTATGCTTTTTCTTTTAAAAAATACAGTCAATATTATTGTAATGGCTGTGTGTAGTGCCAGATGTTTGTAATTGGGATCACTTCATGAATTGTATAAATGTCTAACTTTTTTAAATTTAAGAAATAAGTGAAAAAAAGAAAATACATTTAACTTTAAAAACAAAACAAAACAAAACTCCTTCAATTTCTAAATTTTCTTGTGCCAACTTCAAAACTTTTACCATTGTGGTCATATTATTCAGCTCATAGAAATATATGTTTTTCTTACAAATATACGATCTGGGTTTTTCCTGTCTTTTCAGCTTCATCTCTTTTCATATTCCCCTTGAACTTTCTTCCCAACTATATGGAACTTCTTATAGGACATCATGGTTCAGACAGACCTTTTTCCTCAAACTTCCTTACCTTTACACACATAGCTCTCTCTTGCTGGAATGTTCCTTCCTTCATATCTGTTGATGAATTCTTACTTCATAAGATTTAAAACTCAAGATTGGTGTGACCCATTCACTAAAGCTTTACTGAGCTAATACCTGCCATCTATTTAAACATTCAGTCAGTCAGTTATGAAGTCATAAAGATTAAGTACTTGACAAACATGCATATATATGGTGTCAGGGTGGTAAGGATGAACAACATAAATATATAAATAAAGGACACATTCTTGTGAGCTGGACAGATTAGTGAATGATCCATAATAATTGCAATTATGAGTAAGTCCAGAGTGCTCTGGGTACATATAGGAAGAGCACTTAACTAGACTGTGGAAACCAGGGAACACTTTGGGAAACATTAACTGGCCAAAGATTTAAAAGATAAATAGGAATATCCGAGATAAAAAGAGAAGTGCTAGCAGAACATCTAAGAAAGTTAAAAACAGATGGCCTTCAAGAAAATAGATGGAATTACTAGCGAAATAGGCCAGCAGATACTGATAATTGTGCAGTGTAGTAGTTATATATGTAGTATTACCATAGTACTATACTACTACCAAATACTATGGTTTTGAGAACTCTCAGTCTGAACTTTGAGACCTTGTGGAATTGACTATGGCTAATGAAATGGAGTTCCGGTATGTTCATAACATTTTATAAGTCACACATATTGAGTTGTTTCTCCGTATCACAGCCATATCATTATACCATAAAAAGCAAGCCCTACCTGGATTTTCTTAAAAGAGTAAATTTCCAGTAAGCTTGAAATAGATTAGTGTATACCTGTTCTGCTAACATGATATTTGAGGAACACAGGAGTGTTTAAAGTCCATATATATTTTTTCTAGACTGAGAGTAGTCAGAGGTCTTGTCAGTTTTTTATAGGCTACACATTAATATTGCTGATGGAATTTCTATATCATTTTATTATTTTCTTGAGTCACACATAAAGAATAGTAGCCTGTAGCCTGCTTAAAAGTTGTATGATTACAAATTAGACACAAAAGAAAAACCAACTTGCAATATCACAGTCACATTCTTTTATGTATACTTTTAGTTTGTTGGTCTCTAATTTTAAATATGCTCAAATGATTTATAAGAAGATGTGAGGTAAATTTCTTTAAATGTTTATTTCTTCACAAAAATTTACTTACACTATTCCCAGGGTCAACCCATCAGGGCTCTTTTGTAGATCTTATTCAGAAATAAGACTCTTTGTATTCAGACAAATTTATTCTTAATGTCAAATTTGTGTTGTGTTTATATGTCTGTGATATTTCAACTTGGTAATATACTGTACTTTAAAAAAATATATACAATTTAATCTTGACTTAACAATAGGAAAAGACTAGTGTTAGTTTTACTCTAGATGAAGTTATTTTACTATTACAGTAATAAGTGCCATGTATTTTATTTTCAGAATAATGTGGTCAATTAAGGATGTTTATAAAATAATGGTTCCTTGGGCTTCTTAGAGACTCACTGAGTAAATAATGTTTTCATGGCTCTTCAGAAATATTGCATATTAGTACTTTCTTTTTTATCTATCATATAAAACCGGACTCATTTAGAATCACATAATTTAGAATTATTAATAGGAATGGTCATGATTACTATATTAAAACTTTAATTTGTTCTAATGTAATCTAGAAGAATTTGGTCAAATAATTTAATTGATTAAGATATTTATTTGTTTTCTTAGCAGTGTGGAGTTACTGGCTTTCTAGTAAATACCAAACCTAAAATGTCATGCTTTTATATGCAGCAGTATTGTTGTAAACCCTTAATTTCTGGTCAAGGTTTGATATCTTATTAAAATGATTAAGTTTAATCAGGAAGTTTTAGCTGTACTCCTTTCCTGGCCAGTGTAGATGTTTGGTTTACTCAAATTTTTTCCTCTGGGAAAACCTTTTGTAAAGTTATTCTATGGAATCAGGGGTTCCTTAGAAGGAATAATCAGAAGATGATGGGATAAGAGGACATTGAGTTGAGCTCCCATCCCTAGGTGTTTCTGAAAGGATCGGTAAAAGGAACATAATCTCTTGAAATAGAATATATGATGGATATATTTATTTATTAATAGATTTCAGTAGGAAACATTATGTGATGATGACCATAGAAAGTAAAAAATAGTCTGATAATGGTTCTTGCTTTACCTCGTATCATTGACAATTCACCTGTTTTATACTTCTCTCTGTATATATTCTTTCTTCTTTTGACATTTACAAAAAATTTTAATATAAGTGACCTAGATTCATAAAATCTTAATGCAGTGTAGCTCATCCAAGGCTAAACTTTTAAATTCATTAAATTAATAATTCTTATTAACATTTTGCTAAGTACTGAGCTAGGGATACATTATGAACAAAACAGTTAAGGTTTCTGCTCCCGTGGACGTTTTGTTCTGATGGGGAGAGACAATCAATGAAGTAAAACAAATTACAAGCAAAAAATTTCAGAAAGCTATGAGTCATAGAGAAAGTGAAGAAGCATAAAGTGATAGTGATTGAGAGTAGGCAATTTTATGGTTGTTAAGACAAAGGGGCCTATGAGAAAAGGAAGAGGAAAGTACTTCTACGATCAGTAGGGGGGGAAAAAAGCCTTAGTGAGAAGAAGCCTGGAATGTTCCAGGAACTAAAAAAGACCCAGCTCCCTGGAGTGAAGACAAAGAGGTGGAGAGTAACATGATATGAGGACTGAGGACTAAGCAGAGGCCAAATCATGATGGGTTTTGAAAGCCAGAGTAAAGGATTTGCCTTTAACTCTAAGATGAGACTATACTGAGTTTATACAGGTAACCTATATATTATTTACATGCTTGAGAAATTGCTTTAAATGAGAAGTTGATTGTCAAAGTATAAGAAGTGAAGCAGGCTGTTGTAATGGTTCTGTTTAGAGACAACGATGGCTTGAACTAGGGAGGTATCAGTAGAGAAAGCAAGTGAATTAATTCATGAGATAGTCCTATGGTATTTCCAACTATGGAACAAAATTAGTATCCTAGTAAGGAAGTAGCAACAAGAAAGCCAAAGAAAGAAAATTTTTTTGTAGAGGGGAAATGGTTAACTGAGGCAATTACATGGAGAGGAAAGGAAAAATGCGTAATCCTATACCACTTGCTATTTCATTGCTATAATTTATTAATATCCCTATTCTTGTGCTCTGAAAACTTTAGCATCTAACTTACTGTTTACAATTCGATGCTTCTACTCCTGTTTAGCTTTTGTTTCCAAAAACTTTGAAAGGAGAAGTGATGGCAAGGAGAGCAAGGGAGTGGCAAAGTGGAGCAAGGAAAATATCTAGTCAGTGTGTGCCCCCGAGTAACCTGGGATTTGAGAGAAAAAAAACTGCCCCAGTTGAGAGGAATCCATGAGACATAAAGAGCAAAGGGAACAGCCAAGATTTATCAAGGGGTAAGACTAAAAGGAACATTCATAAAAGAGGATTTAGACATGAAGCATATGCTGAAACTGAGATAACAGAGGTTTAAGAAGAGGTTTAGGACAGAGGAGGGTAGAGAATTGGGTTAGATTCAGATACATAGAGAAGACTATGAGCCTGTAATGATAACTTAAGAGATTTAGACTTCTGCTCTCCTGGTAACTTTGATACATAGGACTATGAGGAATGATAATCTCTTATATGAAGATGGGATGGGCAGTTAAAGTTATAGTATATTTAAAAATATACTATTTTTAAAGCATGGTACCACTGTCTTTTCTTTTCCACTCCTTAATATGATATGGTGATCTTTGATAGGGGAGGAGCAGGATTAGTGAAAAACGGAGGTGGTGGTGTGGTAGCCACTGGTCAGGCAAACTTTTGACTCAGGTGAACTAAATAAAGGACATTCAAGGACTTATTCACAGAGGCAGAAAGAGCAGAAGGCCAGACATTGGGTAAAGAATGAACAAGAAACTGAAAATCCAGATATCCCTTCCAAAGGAGAGGAGACCAGAGGATGACAGTGCCAGTCATCTGTCCTCACATGGATTAGAAGCCAATGGACAACCAGGAGTCCAAGAATCTGTCTTCAAGTAAATAAGAAGTCAAAAGTAGTATCCAGAGCGTCAGGAGGTTTAAGCCCATGGAGAGTAAGATATCCCTGTGATAGTACATGAACATTTCTGACAGGGAATCATTCTCTATTACATCCAGGTAACATCTAGCCTGCAATTCTTCCAGTTGGCAGGCTTTATCCATAGCTTTTTAATAATTCAGAATAACAGAGACAAAGATAGGAAAGAGGCTTGGAATTACATAGAAACACAGTTTTGCAATTTTCAGAGACATACATTTTTAAAACAAAGTATAATGAGTAAGTCAATTAAATTTAGTTTGTACTATCACAGAAACTCATTTGAAAAGTGGCAACCTATTTTGAGTTGCAGTCAATCCAGTGTTACATGTATTATCTATTTTCATATTTCATCTTTAGCCCCTTTCTCTAATATATTCTGATACTTTTAGTTTATAATTCTTTCATTCTTTTTTGATTAAAGAATGTATATTCTTTAAATTGAAGTTCATAAAATGAAGCAATGAGATATGCCATTGTCTGTTCACATCAGAGGATACAAAAATAATTTTTAGCAAAGGAATTGAAGAACTTAGAAGAACTGCTGAGCCTCACCTTCAGTCTCAAAGTCACATTTCTCTCTAAATATATGTGGTGTGCTGAAGTTATTTATTTAAATAAGACATTATGCTACTTGTTCTCAGCATCATAGTAATAGCAAAACTATAATGCACAGGGAGAGTATAGATTAGTAGGATGTATAATGGTAGGTTTGTATTCTCTTTCTTGATAAAATATTGATTGTCATTTTTTTAATGTGAAACGAGCATTATAGAACCCACAGCTAACCTCACATTCAGTACTGAAACCATGAAAACTTTCCCCCTATGATCAAGAATAAAAACAAGGATGCCTGCTTTCACTGGCACTATTTAATGCCATATTGGTAGTTAAAATCACAATTCTTAATAGGTATCCAAATTGGAAGGGAAAAAGTAAAACTAGCTCTATTGGCAGGTCACGATTCCGATTATAGAAACACCAAAGAATCTACAAGACAGCTACTAGAGCTAATAAAAAAAATTAGCTAAGTAACAGTATATAATATCAAAATGCAAAAATCAGCATATTTCTGTACATCAGTGTTCAACTCTAAAAGAAAATTAAGAAAGCAATTTCACTTGCAGTAGCATCTAAAAGAATAAAATACCTAGGGATAAATTTAACCAGGGAGCTGAAAGAGTAAGAAGACCTAAACAAATGGAAAAGCATCCAATGTTCATGAGTAGAAAGCCTTAATTTTGTTAGGATATCAATACTACCCAGAGGAATCTACAGATTTAATTAAATCCCTATTAAAATTTCAACAGTCTATTTTGCAGAAATAGAAAACCCAGTCCTTTAATTCATAATGAAATAACAAGGGGTCCCAAATAGCTAAAACAATCTTGAAAAAGAACAAAGGTGGGGACTCACACTTTCTGATAATCAGAATTTAAATACATAGCTATCGTAGTCAAAACAATGTGTTACTGACCTAAATATAAATATATAGGTCAGTGGAATATAATTGAGAGACTAGAAATAAAACTATATCTCTAGGTACTTGCAAATCACATATATTAATGCTTTAAGACCTAGAATATATACAGAACTCCTAAAACTCAACAGCAAAAAGACACATAACTGAACTAGAAAATGGGTAAAGGGCCTAAATAGACATGATTCTCCATACAGTATGCAAATGGCTAATTAGCAGTGAAAAAATTCTCAATATCACTAGTCATTGAGAGAATGAAAATTAAAACTATAATGAAATACCACCTCACGTACATTATTACATGGCTATTAAAATTATAACTGATAGCTTGTGGAAAAACTGGAAACATGATGGTGGAAATATGTGATGCAGCTGCTGTGGAAAACAGTTTAGCTGTTCCTCAAAAAGCTACATATAGAATTACCATGTGACCCCGCAATTTAACTTATAGGTATGTACCCAAAAGAATTGGAAGCGGAGACCTAAGCAGATACTTGTATGTTAATATTAATCACAGCATTATTTACAATATCCAAAAGATGGAAACAACCCAAGTATTCATCAACAGATGAATAGATAAACAAAACATGGTATATATACACAAAGGAAAATTATTTAGCCTTAGAAAGGAATGAAATTCTCATGTGCTACAACATGAATGAAGAATGTTATGCTAAATGAAGTAAGCCAGGCACAAAAGGACAACTTACATGAAATAATCTAGAATAGGCCAAATTTATAGAAACAAAATTAGAGGTTACTAAGGGATATGGAAAGGAGGAGATGGGGACTTTTTTCTTAATAGTTACAGACTTTGTGTTTAGAGTGATAAAATATTGAAAATAGAAAGTGGTGATATTTGTACTACCTTGTAAATATAATTAATGCCACTGAATTGTACAATTAAAAATGATTTAAATGGCAAATTTTATGTTAAATATAATTTACCACAATTTTAAAATATTTTGTCATTTTGTGTTATCTCAGAACACATAAAACTGCTCTAAATTAATCTTTTTTAATATTTCAAAATAATTTTTTAGTAAAATGTTACGAATTCTCTTTAAATTTTTATCATTTTCCAACCTTTACAAATTTACTTCCCCGTGTTCCTTCCCCTAGAAAGTTAATGGGTCACAATTCTTCATGCTTCCTCTGCATTCATTCATTTGATACAGTATGTGATAAACAGTATGACATTTGTTAGCATTTACTGATCTGAATAATTCACTACCTTGCCTTCATTTTAGATTTATAGGCTCATGAGAAAAATGGTTATTTTTTAATAACTATTTTTAAAGAAAATATGAAATAAAGTCACTGCTTAAACTTGGCTAATGCATTAATGTATATTAAAGGTGATAATTTATGTTATATGTTACGGATGGGGCTATCAGCACTGTTCATCTTGCTCTCAGATCATAGCAGCAGTACTCCTCAAATTTGTTACCATGTTACATGTCTAATGATATATTTTTTCCTTTCTTTGAATGACTTTGATAAGCTGTGCATGCCACAACTTGTGACACTTTTGAGTTCCTTGTATTTGTTATCACATGTTTCTTTTAAGCTGTTTTTCCAGCTTCCAAGCATAGTCCCCAAAATTCTGCAAGTGAATTCCTATTAGTACATAAGGAATACTTAGAAAAATTTCAAATGCCATTTTTTTTATAGCAGATATTTAAGAGTACAAATCAGTGTCAAAATGGTGATAGTGATTGGGAGTTGAGACAAAGTCAGAAAGTCTATGTAATTAAATTTTTAATAAAATTTAGTCTGGGCAGTTTTATATTTTTATAATCCATGATGAGAGTTAAAAGTAATAATATTGATCAAACTAAGATTACTATAATCCTGAATTTAGCATAAACCTATGCTAAGGTTACTGTTGATAGGACCTTATGTATCACCTCAGAATTAAAAAACTGGAAATGAGAGTCTGTTTTTTATTAGTTTGTTCTTTTCGTTCCTTAGATTCCACTTATAAGTGAAATCATGTTATTTATCTTTCTTTGACTTATTTCACTCAGGATAATAACCTCACAAATATAGTGGACAATTTGATAACAGGCAGAGGGGAGGGAGGTGGGAGAGCTGGGAGAATGGGGTGAAGGATTAAAGAAGTACAAATTAGTAGTTGATAGTTGGGCATGAGAATGGGGAGCATGGCTCAGGGAATACAGTTAGCATTAATATGATGGCTAGGTGGAGGGCCAGGGGAGTAAGAGAGCAATTGGGGGAATCGTTTTATGAGCCCCATAGATGTCTAACCAATGTAGTGTATACTTGAAACTAATTTAAATAAATACGTTAAAAAAAAAAAAAAGCATTCTTCTGGCTTTCGTTCTCCCTCCAAAAAAAACAAATAGTTTGTTTAGCTATAACACAAAATTTAGCAAATATTTATGAGTTCTTTGAAATACTATCTTTAGTCTATGGTATTTAACATCTGTAGTGTTTAGCATTTATTTTGTCTTATATTAATCTAAGAAGTAAGTAATTGAGATCAAATTTCAAGTATTCCAGAATCAACCTCCACCACAACCGTCCATATTAATTTTGCTTTCTACTTTATCGAGATACTGCAAAAATGGAATAAATATAAACTTAGATGAAAAAAATAACTGGAAATGAATTACAGTGTGTGTGTATATATGTGTGTGTGTGTGTGTGTGTGTATTCATATATATGTGTGTATATATTCATATATATGTATATATATGTTCATATATACATATACATATATGTATATATATATGAAAATAATTGCAATTGTTACTTAGAACTTTCAGATATCTCTACTTTCAAACCTCAGGCTTCCTTAGAAGTTAGTGTCTCTTATGCTCCTGATGCAACTTTATGAGAATGGCTATTTTAAAGTAAATGCGCATGTCATTTGCACTCATTGGAGCAAAGAATGAGAGAGTCAGAAGCTAGACATCTACTTTGATTGCCATTTATTCTCCCATCTTAAGTTCTTTGAAAAATATGAGTACTTTTTAAAAATTATTTGTTTATTTTTAAGTATAGGTTGTATGCAATATTATATTAGTTTCAATTGTGCAATATAATGGTTCAACATTTATATACCTTACAATGTGATCACCACACTAACCATCTTTCACCATACACACTTATCACGATATTATTGACTATATTTCCCTCCACCTTTTTAAACCATCCCCCTAAATGTGAATACTTTTAGATTTTTCTGAAAAGTATATTTTTGTCTTTTGGCTTGATTGAGTAGATTTTAATGTTAACGTATGCTTTATAAAGAGAGAATCAAGCCTCCACTATATTGGCTTGGAACTAACATGTTATGATGGTCCTTTGCAAATTTTTACAGTTTAGCAGTAGAGACATGATTGTGCAGAGAGTTAACCACCTGGAGAAGAAAAGCAATTATTACCTTGTATCATAAGCTGTCAATTGCTATGATTTCCTTTTTTTAAAAAGCCTCTTGAAATAGTATATTATCCCCTTAGTAATTGTAGGGTAGGAGGAAGCATTATCAAATGTGCATAACTGTGCAATGTTATAAAAGCTGCAATTATAAATTGAACTTACTTTTTATGGCATTTTCCTAAGTGCTTTTGTTGATCTGAAAACTTATTTTAAAAACTTGCTAATAGCCCACACAATTATTAACTATCTCCTATGGTAGTTTGTTCTTTGCAAGAAGGGTCAAACATTTCTTTTATTTTATGCCAGCTTTGGAATAAATCTATGGAGTAAAATTAATGGTATGACTCAGTGTGTTTTAAAAAATTATCAGACTTGGAGAAAATTATTTTTTCATCATCAAGCTGAAACATATGTGACTTTCGGAAATGGATATAATTTGGTAGCAGGCTTAACATTACATGTGCAGAAAGTATGTGTTATAATGGAAGGAATATGGTATTTGACAAAACTTCTCTCTGAATTTATTAGTTATGTTGTCCTTGGCCCAACTGCTTTCACTTCCTTACTTGTAAGTTAAAGATAATATGTGCCTTGATTATTGTGAACATTAAATAAGATTATAAATTATATAATACATAATTATATCAATATTTTAAAGATAAGGTATTATAACATATTTTTATACAAACCATAAAATGGGTATATTTAAGGAATTTTAATCACTGTTTAATACTAATCTTAGAATAATATTCTGAGATACATTTTGTAAAGTTGCTTAAAATTTTAAGTTAACTCTTCCCTGTGGACATAGAAAGAAACTGTCAAAGGAAAAGATATATGACTGTGAACTTCAGAGGACACCTTTGAAGTGGCATTTTTTGAAATTGGTAAAGTATGTATTTTCCTCTGAAAGAATTTAATTCAGTGTTTACATACCCAGCAAACCCTTAAATATCCTTAAATGAAAGTTTTGCTTATGTAATTACCTTAAATACCCTTGAATGGGACTTTTGCTGAAATAATTACAGCAATAAATACAATAACCTAAGAAATGCCTGTAAATCATCTGTTTATAAAGGTATTAATAAGAATAGATGTTTCTCATAGATTATTGTAGGTGATACAAATTTAAAAAATGGTAATATCTGTTGAAAGGTAATATATTAAAAGCATGTATTCTCAGTATTAGAATCTTTCATCAATTAAATGATAAATTTAATTAAATTTATCATTGCTATTACTGTTATTCTCATCCTTTTAAATAATTTACATTTTGTTCTGTCTAACCTAAAATTTGTAATACATGTTATTTGTAATAATTGATCCTCTCTACATTACTCTTAATAAAGGAAAGCAAATGAGCAAATGCATCGGCTTTTTTATACCACAAAAACATGCAAGTAATTGAATTACCATGATTAGAGATTGAGAATAGTGAAATATCCATCGCTAATTGCTTTATTCATTTAAAAATGTTACTACATTTCAGTTTTAAAAATAAAAATAACCTACATACAGTTTTAAACTTTAAGAGATCATTAAAGGAGTATTTTACCTATTGACACTGACCTCAAATTCAGATATAAAGGGAAAAAAAGCTAAAATAGATTTCTCAAAGGTCAAGTTTTCCCTATAGTTGTCACTAGGAACCTAGTTATTGTTTATATAGTTTCAACAGCTTTGCCTAGCTGGTTATCACACCATTTAGGATTAGAGACAGCAGACTAGGAGTAAAGAGAGAAGCTGCTAGAATCAGAAATACCAGCAAACAGCAAAGATAAGTGGCAGTAATGGAAAGAATATGAGAATTGAAAGAAAAAATACCATTCACAACACCATTTAGTTGAGCCCAAGTATTATATATTTTATTATATATTTTGAAAATATATAATAAATTGGAAAATTTTTTAAATGATAGGAACAAAAGCTATATTGAAAGAAATATTCGTTCAGAATATTTGCTATCCAGAACTACTAATTTCTCAGTGCTAAAAGAAGCCCTAGGCACAGGTCTACAGAGCTGAACAGGGCTGTTGAGTACAGGACATTGTAGACATCACTCATTCATAGGGTCACCAGGAGTCGGAGCTGACTCGGTGGCATGTAATACATACACATGTAGCTTTTACCTTAATGTAAAATTTCTCTAAATGTCATGTTTTGTTTTAAATCTCAGTTTCTGCCTACTAGAGTTCTGATATTCTACTAGAGTTTTGATATTAATTTTTCATTTTGAAATGTTTCACTGTGACTCATCTAACCAAACTCTTACTAGATTGACACTGATATTTTCCAAAGAATTATATATTTGCGTTCTTGTCATAAAACACTGAGTTATATTCTCAGTCTGAGTATAAATTGATGTATTTGCTTACATCCAAAAACATGTTCACTAATTTTCATTATATTGGAAATATGTGGATCAAGTCATTAGTGTATGCCCATTATTCTAAACTAGACTCATTCTGGTTGAAATAGGTCTCACGTATGTAAAAAGTTTCATAATGTATTGAAGACTACAGCAAAAAAGAAATTCCTTTTTTTCTCTAATTTTATTCTCTTTCTATTCTGAGAAGAAAAAAAAAACTTTTGAATTACTTCTTATTTCTCAAAGCCCATTTTATTGAGAACTCTTTTTTATGGGCATGACAATTTATAACTTACAGTTTTTAAATAATTTTCCAAAATATACTTTATTTTTACATAAATTAACTGATCATGTAAACCTAAAGAGGCTTACTGGTTTTGTGGTTATTTTATAGAAAAATGGTCTTAAAATCAATGACATATGTTTTCACTATATAGAGGAGAAATTTTCACTCAGAGAATTAATTATTCTTTTATTCATGAAATACTTCTTGAGCATCTACAGTACACTGGAAACTATTCTAGGTACTGAGGATACAATAGTGAACATAACAGATTAGATTCCTTTCATACTTTACTTTTATTTTTGTATTTGCTCATCCTGTTATTGTCCCCCAATTTTTTCTTTAGCATTAATTTCATTTTGTATTCTTTCTATATATTTTACTCATTTTATGTATATTTTTCTACATGAATTAGAGTATGAACTAAATGAAGGCAGGAGGATTTGTCTGTTTGGTCTTTCTGTATCTTCAGCTTCTAGTATAGTACTTAACATGTGGTAGGGACTCAGTTTACTGTTGTCAGATGAATGAATGAATTGAATAAAACCAGGACCAGGATTGTGTGATATTTTGAAAGCCAAAATGAAGTGTTTTTAGAATGGTATGGTCAGCTATGTCAAATGATGCTGAAGGGTCAAACAGCATAAAGACATGAAGATTAGATTTACTCAGTTACAGCAGTGATGAATGGTTTCAGTAAAGTGGTGAGACAAAAGCCATATTGGAGTAGCTTCAAGAAAAAAGGAGTGGGTGGTGAGGTAGTGGAAACAAAGTATATACACGTAATTCATTGAAGGATTTTGAGGGATAAGGAAATTGAGCTGTAACTAATGTGAGGGGTATAAGGTCAAGGACAGTTTTAAAATATTTTATTTTATTATGAAAATTTTATACATAAAAGAATAGTACAATGAAGCCTTTATACCCTTCATACATAGCAACAATATCAAGATTTGGGTATATCTATTTTATTTACTCATTTTTGTTGTTACAGAAATATTTTAAAGCCATTCTCAGCCATTTTAACTGTATATACCCCAATTTGTATCTAAAAAGAAAAAAATTGGCACTTTCTTATACAACCTGATTCATAACACTTGTTTAAATTAACAATAATTCTTTGATACTATCTAATAACTAGTTCTAATCACATTACCACAATTATGTTTAAAGTAAAAGCTGTTTGAATCTAGATCCAGTCATATTTGATCATTCTATCTCTTAACAGCTCTTTTAGTCTAGAGAGTAGTCTCTCCTTTATTGATGAAGTCAGCTCAATTGTCCTGTAGACTATCTTACATTCTTTGTTTCTTCATGGTGACATTTAATTTATTTCTGTTTTCAGTATTATTTGTATATTGTAATGTAATATAAATGTTTCATTAGATTTAGGTTCAGCTTCTTTTGGATACATATTTTATAATTGGTGCCCTGTACTTCATATTGCATTACACCAAGAGGCCTGTGTTTGATGTTCACACTCTTCATTATGCCAAGGTTGATCAGTGAAGTCAGATGGTGACTGCCTAATGTTCCCATCGAAAATTTTTCATTTATTTTTCATCTTAAGATTTTTATGATACTTACCTAAATAAGTTATTTAATTTGTCTACCAAAGGGTAATTTTCTCATTCTGTCATAAAGGAGGAGTTTTTAAAAATTGAAGAAATTATAACATATTTTTCTGCTGATGAGAATGATCTAAGAGAAAAGGAAAAATTATTAGGTAAGAAAAAGCCCTAATACCTGTATAAACAGTGGGGTTGGTAGGTAAGAGTGGGTGGGGCCCACTACACAAATGATTGAATACCTTAGGTAAGAGCAGGAACAGTTTAAGTAACTTGTGTACAAGGCTGCATTAGCACAGAGTGAGTATGTTATTAAATGTCTATCTAAATTTTGCTGTGGGATCTATTTAATAATTGTACCTAATTTTAGAAGCATGTATTTTCAGTAGATGATATTGCATGTGATATCAAAACTTAAAGCCATTTCAAATTTCACTGCCTCATTTGACATTGACCCTACTTATTAGAGTTTTTATAATTTCTCTCTTAAAAGTGCAATATTAAATTAATGATGTCTTATACACCTGTGTCTTTATATTGTAAAAAATGTGGGCATATACTTTTATATAGCTGTTTTTCAGCTTTTGTTGTTAGTCTGTTGCCAAGAGAAGCAAACGATACTGATAAACAAATAAAATGATAGATAACTGGCAGTTTAGTTTAGATACTAATGGAGCCTAAAAGCCTTTAAAATGACAAAAACAGCAGCCTTTATGATTTAGAGACTCATTTTTGTTACACAGTTTGGTCATATACCTGACAGTCTTCCCTCTTTGCGGCTTTTTCCTGAAAATTACAGTTTTGTGTTATCTGAGTGAAAAGGCCATTAGAGTTCAGTAGAAGAATATGACAGCATCTCTTCTGAGGATTGTAGCAATTCGCATTAGAGGTTGTACAATCTCCTCCTTTCTTTCCTTTTTAAAAAATGTCTTATAGTAGTGATATAATTTAATCTTCAAAGAATATGTACTACAACTTTAAATCTATAAACTATCTTCAGATTGTCTCATATATGCATGTGAACTTTAGTTTTAAACAATCATATTTTTGTATAGCTTAGTGATTTCCATTTACTGCCTATTAGCCTGTATAATCTGAAAAGTATTGGGGTAACTGTTGTCTGATATGATATGTATTCTATTAAATTAGAATTTTAAATCAATATGGATTATATAAACTCTTTAGTTACTTAGTGCCATGTTTTATTTTTTTTTTTTTAAATCCTCAGTTTGGTTTTCTTTCCTGTTGTGGCATACATATCCAGCACTGTGTCGTAGTCTCCAAAAGCAGAAATGTAATCTGATATGTTTTGTTTTGTTTGCTGACTTAGGTGATGAAGACTTTGCAAGAGCTACATTGATCAGTTCTCATCCTTCCTCATCATTTATTGGACAATTAATACAACCTCGTAAAGACTCCCTAGAGTATCCTTACAACTAGATCATTTTACCCAAGAACCACAAATAAATACATCAAGATAGGCAAAGATGAGAAAAACTAAGAGAAATAAGAAATATTAAGCCTCAAATTCGCATTTTGTTTTGTAGATTCTCTTCATCTTTACAAATGAAAGAAAGATATACTTGCTCTCTTTTGAAATATTTTGTATAATTTAGGAAGCTTAACTTTTCATAGACTTGAATTTTCCTTATTTAAAACATGAAAATTTAATTTAGGTGTATCCATATATAATACTTTTATTTCTACTCATAATTTTTATGATCTAAGATCCTTTTTATAAAAGTAAGAATAATTTTTTACTATTCTTTTAAAATTTAAAACTACTAGAAAAATATTTTATATGTAAATTAATCCTTACAGCAGTGTAAATACTCTCCATGATTGTTTTACTATTTGTGATTTTACAACTCTTTTAAAGTGTATTTTAAAAATACTTTATAGAGTGGCTTAGAATTTTGAAACTATAGCACCAAAGGAAAGTATGGGAAGTATTGAAAGTTTTTATATTAATTCAAAAACAAATATTTTATAAATTTAAAATACCATTCGTTTGATAACTGTGTAGTAAATAAATAACTTTTTTCTGAGAAGTAAGTTTATCTGTTGTGTTCAGATACTGAAAAGATTACAGATTGATACCAGGCTGCTGCAGGGAGACTCAGAATAGTCTGAAAAACTAATCATTTATTTTTATTGCCTTAAGGTATATCTGTAAAGTATAAAATGGATCATAGGACCTGTGGATTAGACCCAATTTTATTTTAGTAATGTTTCACATCATATGTCTACAATTTATTCACTAGGTAGGAAACAAATACTATTAATTATTTTTCTCAATTCATAAATTTTAAATTTCATAAACTTTTTAATTTTGTTTTTAACTGATATTCTCTTTTACTATTAAAATTACATAGTCAATAAAGGCAGTGTGGATTCATTTGTCCAATAAATATTTATTGTACACCTATTATTTGCCAGGGATTGCTCCAGGCTTTGAGGAAACTGCAGCACAAAACGAAACAGGCTAATTTGAGTTCTGCATTTTACATTATTTTATTGGTATTACTATATATCATCCTTTTTTATAGCTTTTGAAAAAAATACAAAATAATAAGGAATTTTTTCTAATAATTAATCTTTTATTCACAGGTACTACTGAACGAGTGTGCTTGATCCAGGGAACAGTTGAAGCACTGAATGCAGTTCATGGATTTATTGCAGAAAAAATTCGAGAAATGCCCCAAAATGTGGCCAAGACAGAACCAGTCAGCATTCTACAACCCCAGACCACCGTTAATCCAGATCGCATCAAACAAGTGAGTGTTTAGTTGGGAAATCAAAGAGAAATATGCACAGCATAGTGTGAATTCTTTATAAAAGAAGCCTTAAAATCTTAGCATATAATTTTTTTGTCCTGAACATACTTAAAACATAACAGAGTTGTCATTTATTTATTTAAAGAGTCTCTTGTATAGATTGATCAATTGATTTATTGATTGATTGGCTTACTCATTTATTAGTATTAACACTGAGGAGCCATTATTTGACTCATTTCTTTTGTGATTGACCTTTAGAAAATTTAGACAAAAATTTGATAATTTATAGGAATTTAATATAATTAAAATTGTATCACTTTTTATATAAAGTATAAAAATTGAAATGAAACTATATCCTCAAAATTTCAACTACCATATTTTTAGTATTTAGTCTTCAGTATAGTTATTGTACACATAAACTCCTGTTTTGTTAATTTGTCATGTTCAACATTGTTTATCACAAATATGTATAAGTATACTTTCATACCTAGCAAACACTTTGTTGTTACAAATCCGCTATTATGTTCTGTATAAGTTGTGTAGTTGTGTATATATATGTGTGTGTATATACACACACACACACACACACACACACACATATGTCATTAAGGGCCAATGTTAATTTTTAATGTGTGAGATTTTCTGTAACAAAAATTTTACTTGATAAAAGACAATGTGAATTTTTAAGATTAAGTATGACTGACATGATGTAGGAGAAAAATGATATTTTTTCAACATTAAATAAGGTAGATTCTTCTCATAAACTATTTTAAATTCTCAAATTTATTTGATACTTTATAATTATTTTTTCTGCATTTGCCCTTTTATATTAACTACTTAATTGGTGATCATATTAATAGAGTATGCCTTCAAAAGAAATGTATTATTCTTCATTAATTTACAGAATATTTAATTTATAGAAAACTTATATTCACTGTAATAAATCTGAAATATAGCTTATAATTTATTAATTTCATGTTTCTGAATTGCAAAATATTTTATATTAAACAATGTTATGAGTATTATAATTTTACTGATATATAGAAAAATATAAGGCTGGCTAATCAAATACAAATGTAGAAATTACTACTTAGGCAACATATTTTCAAATTATAAGCTAATATTCAATTTCTGTAAATTCTCTTTAAGAAAGTTCTTTCATGTTTAAATTATGACAAAGTAGCTATTATTCCATATAAAATCGTTTATTTTATACTCTTGTCAGTGTCAATATGGTTCAGTTTATATACCCTTTACTATTTTTAAGAAAGTAGCTTTTATTTTATACATAACAGAATGTAAATATTTTAAAGCTCCAAATACCAGTATATTCATTTATTCTTCACAGACATATATGGTTTTGAAAAGTTCTAGGTGAATACAAAAACTATTTCTGAAACTGATGCTTTGGAAGTGATACTATAACTATCCAGATTCTAAAACCTTGAATTTAGTTAAAGACTTCCGGGCTAAAATTACCTGAGGCTAAGGATTTACAGAATTAGCACTTAAGTGTAGGGGTCTATTGATTTTCTGCCTTAATCCAACCTATTCTTTCTTTCTTTCTTTCTTTTTTTTTTTTGTAATTTCTGTGAGAAAATTCAAACATTTAGGAATGGGATGAACATCTTGAATTTTTGGAAAAGTGGACAATGTATTTTGAATAGTATATCACTGGCCATATATTCAGGACAATGACATGAATGAATTTTTATTATTTTTATAATAATAAATAGCTAGTGCCATCAAATAACAGTCTCTGAACATTGTTAAAATTCCAATTTTCTCTAAGGCAATATGAGTTTTATAAGCTACTACATCTCCAGTGCCAGTATAGATTTATAAAAATATTTAAATTTATGAAGAATTTAAAAATGTTTGGCTTATTTTTTGCCTTTTTCTTATATAAATTCAAGATAAGTGTTAAAAAATAGTGATTGTTTTACTTTTGTGTATTTTTATTAATGTGAGCCTTATAGATATTCATGGAATTAAAATTATTGTTGATTTTTAATATTTAATTAATAACGTATGTGAACTAGAATATTTTAAAAGGTTTATCAAAAGCGTACCATAAATATAGTAGGGCAGTATATTTAATACTTAAATATTTTCTTCATAAATGTAATATTTAAAAATTTACTTAAAAATCTAGAAGAGAGAGAATTTGTTCTAAAATTTTATAGATCAACTGTTTTTTATGCTCTAAGTTTAAAATTCTCTAACATTCTAGGTATCCTGTTTTACCAATTTAAGACTTTTGTTGGACCACTCTAAATAATAATTCTAGTGTATAAATTTAACCATGATTTTATATCTGAAGAAATTATGCTGGTTATCCAGTATAAAGTAATGTCTAAATTATTTCTGCTAGAATAGATAAAAACATATTTCATTTGATATTTATGTCTTTGATTTTGATACATAGAATCATAATATTGCTTTTATAATGTTAGTTTTTTCCTTAACTAAGGATATAACATTTACATTTACTTTAGGTTTCAGTCCTGAAGTTAATTTTTTAAAAATAATTTCTTTAAAACATTTTTAGGAATTTTCTATTTAAGATTATGCAAAGAATAAAATTAGAGTTTTAAAAAATACTGGAACTAGAAAATATAACATTTGCATAGAAACATATTTATGTTGAATATGAAATTCTTTATGTTTATTACATGTTTATTATTTTTATGATTAATAATTTTAAGCTTTTGCTTGCAGATATATATAACGTATAACTTATATGTAAATTAGACTTAAAACAGGAAGTCATAGTTCTAAACAAATAAAGAACTTGCTTTACAAGTTATAACTTTACACCTTTTTATGTTTTGAGATTTATACTTCCTCCATGCCCTCACAGGATTATTGTAACTTTTTCTCTTGTTAAATCCTTCGATTCTCCCTCTACATGTGTTTGTTTATACATAATGAGCCAATATAATGAACCCTCAAACATAGTAGAAACCATAAACCAGTAACACAGTTAGCATTTGTTCACTTCCTTTGTCTATTACAGATTTTCAAGAACTTTTTTCCTTTTTGGCTCAAGTGTGTTTTTAAGAAATGGTTATAGGCACATAGAGAATTCTCTTATATTAAAAAAAAAATAAGATGTCAAAGTTTTATTTAGCCCAAAGAATTTTACTTTTGTTATAAAATATTAGCAAAATAGTACATAATTTGTTCATTATTCATTCAATCATAAATTTATTAAATGCCTTCTTAGTGAATTGCAAAATATATTAAATTACAGCCCTTGTTCTCTACAACTAGTTTGTGAGAGATCATAAATGCTTAATTTATAAAACTGTATTTATATACCAAAACTACAATATAAACGTACTGTAAAAGTTCAGATGAGTGTGAAAGAAATGCAGGCGATTGACATCTGAACCTTGAAGATAGTATAGGAATTGTCTAATTAGAGGAGAAGAAAAAAAACTTATTTTAGACACATGAAACCATGTGAATTTAAAGAAGAAGTACCATAATTGTTGAATAATAAAGAGACAGTCTTAATAGAAGTGGAACATTTCTTTTGGAGTTGAGCAGACATAATGTTAGGTAGGGATATCTGGCTGAAAGACATTCTATAAACTACGGATTCTTCTTAATATTTCTCCAAAGAGCCCTTTTAATTTCTCTGAAAGGTTATGAAAAAAAGGAGGTGCCTTTGCATTTTGTTCTCTTCTATGCTGAAAATTCAGGTAGAATCTTAGGGTGCTTGTGGATATAGCTATTGGTAGGAGAAAACAAGAACTATGACAATTAGCTGATTGTTCTGCTATACAGATCTTTAGATCAGAAGGTTTGGAAGATAATATTTCTAAACCTTTTTTTTATGTAACAGAAATCCAGGGGATAGTAATCTTTGTCAAGCAAAAAAAAAAAAAAAAAAAAGTTTTGTGGTTAAGAATGAAAATCATTAATAATGGTAAAAGTAATATATATGGTACTTACTCTGTTTCCGTGCCAGCCATTGTGCTGTGTGCTTTACATATATTATCACATTTCATGCATCCTCACAGAAATCCTATGAGACAGGTATTGACTAGTTACTTATAGAAGTTGGTGCTTAGAGTAATTGAGTGACTTACTCAAGGAAATGTAAGTGATATTGTCTTAACAAAGGGCTATATGGCCTCCAGGTTTGAGTAATGCTGATAAAACAAAATCCAAATGCTGATAAAACAAAATTTAAACCAAGAAAATATGTTTAGAAACAATTTACTATAATGTTTTGACAATCTTATTTCTTGAAGCCCAAACTTATATGATTTTCACCTGTTTGTTTAAAATATTGAACTCTAATTTCTTATGATGTTTAATAGCCAAATCTTTAAATGAGTTTAAATATATTAACATTGTCTCAGAAGTTTAAAATTATTTTTTTTATGTCCGTGGGAAAGAAACAGCGTTAGAATTACTAAGGGCAGTGCTGATGCATATAAGTTGTGCCAATTATTAATAATATGTGCCCAATATTTCATATATATCCCAAGCAAAAAGAAAGGTATTGATTAAATTGATAGAAGATAATATTGTTCTGAGTGACCACAAATTCTCAGCCACTTGATATTACTACTTTTTCCACATAGTTAGTTCTTTGTAATATTTTAAGATCTTGTTGAGAATTCAAATCCAGGGCAAGGTGGATGTCATAGTGAGCCTGTGGTACTTCAGGTTGATTTTACCTTGATGAAAATAGAAGAGCCCAGTACACATACCTTGTGCTTCTGTAGGTTAATGAACTTGGATTCTAACCTATATTGGGAGAAATAAGTAACAGATTTATTTTGCATATATTTAATCAGCAACCTCATTATTAGTAAGATTAGTACAGAGCAGATTTTTAAATATATGCTAACTACTCACAGGTATTCTCTGCAATAACAGTTGTAACTAGAGATGAAAATGAAACCTTTACTGTTCAATTTATAATACATATAATAACATGAAGTAACAGTGTATGTTCAGCGTAGTATTGCAAGGAAAAGAAAATATTAGTGCAATTTTTAATAACTGAAAATTAGTCTCTTTTGAGAAATGATAGGAGTTTATTACAAACAACAAAAACAAAGCCTTTGAAGATTTTCCCTTTTTTGTGGTTTTACTTCTGAATGTAGCTCCTTCTCCTCTTTTAAACATGATTTAACAAAAATCTTGGTATGCTTTAACACTAAGTCTAGCTTTCTTCAAAGTAGCTTAGGTTTTACCTTGAGACGTGGACTGTTTACAACATGATCTCATGTTAGAACCCATCTGACTTCATTATTGGAGAACAGGGAGTTAAGCAGGAGTTTGTGGATTTATACTCTCTTTCACTGCTAATTGTTTTTTCTACCCAAATGAGAACTTGTGAATCTTAAATGCACAAATATGACTACATTAAGTAATTTCACCTGCTTTTCCTAATACTGCTGAACCTTTAAAGTTATGCTTTTGCTCATATCTGAGTAATTTTGATGGATATATATAATATAACTGTTCATACTGAATTGTGTCTATACTATAAAACTACCCTATTTCATCTATTAAATATTATCTATTCAGGGTACTATTTAAGCAAAGCTGTTTGCTGAGGGAAAATATGCTTTTTTAAAAGAAAATTTTTTTAACATTTTACACTTTAAGGTTATCCTTTTAGACATGAGAAGTTTTTAAAATATTTTAATGAAGTAGTCAACAAATATATTATGCTCTCATAAAATATTTTATATGTAATGTATATGTGTGTTTAGAAGGGAAGTGAACAATTAATAAGATTCCTAATACTTTTGTGCTTATTTTTAACACAGGCTGATGATGCTATAATATATTATACCCTTCATCTATATTAAATTTTAGTGTTTAGCATAAATGATAGCAGTATTATGGCAATTTGTTAAAATGCTATTAGTTACTTGTTTATTAATATGAAGTTAATGTTTACATTTTCAGACGGGCTCTAAATTTATTAAAAATTAATATTTTAGAAGAGAATGTGATATTAAGAACTCAGAACTGCAAATTTAATTGCTTTTAAATATGGATCCCTAAATTCATGTGGAATCAACTTGTTGGTGATGTTCAACATATTAAGTAGGTGGATACTTTTATGCCAAAGTAAACTTCATTTCACCACTTCTTCCAATCCCCGACTGTATTCATTGATAGGAAAATGACTCTTTAAGTTTTATTCATTGAATTTCTTGAATTTTTGTTTGACATCTCTTTTCACCCAAGAAAACAGAGGGAAAGAAAAGAGACTACTATTCATGAATATGGTCAGGATACCTTTAATACTCATGTGAATTTTTATCAGTCACCATCATGATTTCAAGTCATGAATTTATTTTTACATGCTTATGCATGCATATTTACATGCATTAGTTATTTAATTAATCTTAAATTCCATTAAATTTTAATGAATAGGAGAAAAAAATTGTTCATAGGATTTTGTTCTCGTTATATTACATTTTATTTTATTTTGTTTTATTTAAATAATCAGTTTAAGGCTTATAAAGGTTGATTTGCTCCTGAACTGCTTTGTTCCCAGACATTGCCATCTTCCCCAACTACCACCAAGTCCTCTCCATCTGATCCCATGACCACCTCCAGAGCTAATCAGGTACAGTATCATCCTGTCATCTACACCATACTTTTCACGGGTGATTGCCTGCACACTGGAAAAAAGATAATGGTGGGTTAAGGATGTATTCGTTCATTCACATATGTACACCATGATCAGATTCCAGATAACCTGAGAAAGAAATATCAGTTATTTCTGAAACTACATGCATTTTTAACTTTAGAAAACAAAAATATATGCAGACGGCAGATTACTAAAATTTTGAATTTTCCCCTTAAAATAATGATGACTTTATGGAGTTCTGAGGATTATTTTTGAGTTTGTGTTTATAATATCCCTTATTGTTTCTTCCTAGGATTCTTTGGTATATAAGTTCAGAATATATGTAAAAAACA
The DNA here is from genome assembly GCA_004027375.1 of Macroglossus sobrinus. Lineage (NCBI taxonomy): Eukaryota > Metazoa > Chordata > Mammalia > Chiroptera > Pteropodidae > Macroglossus > Macroglossus sobrinus. The sequence continues at coordinate 184,934 of PVKZ01002034.1, forward strand.
AATGTATAAATATGACTTACTGAGCAAAGGTATATCTTTAAAAGTGAATGCATTTTCATTTTTGTTTTTATTTCAGACATTTCTTATTTTGTAAACAGTTTTAAACTTTGGATGAAAAGCATTTTTAGAAATCTAAAAGTAACAGGAAATTGGTATTTGTTTAACAACTCAGGAAATGGTATTTTATTAGAATTTAATAGTAACATTTTCTTTGCTTTAGTGGCAAACTGCAATTAGAAATAGATCTGATTAGTTTGATTTTATGATTGTTTTGGTACTGAATATTTGTAGGTCATTCTTCAAAAATGTAGTTATTTTTGACACATTTAAGAAAATCATCTAAAATATTTTATGTAATTTAGAGCCATACTGTACTTTAACTTCACAATTGTTGAAAATATATATTTATTAAAATGATTAAACACATTTTCATTTTGCCTGAGTTGAGCTTCATTTAGGTGAGAAATGTTATTTTCCTTAATATTTTCACTTTTTTACTAATACAGGCCTGATGGAATTATTTAAATATTAAATAAAAGTTTATCTTTTAATATATTTTTTATAGAGTTGACTAATAAATTATTAACTTTGAATTATATTTGCTAATATATTAACTGTGTTTTTGTATATGATCTACCATAAGGCTATCAGAATTCTGTTGCCCATTTATCGGTCCTAATACTTTTGCAACCTAGGAGAAGTTAGAATGTTATTCTATGGAAGTTTGACTTTTATTATATGCTATAGCATTCCCTTCAGACTTTAAAAATACTTTAAAATGCTCACATTTTAGCCCCAATAAATTGGTTTAAAAATGACACATCTCTAGTGATGAAAACTAGCACTTCTCTTTGAAGGAAATGGTACTATATAAAGTGAGAATCCAACTTGTGTCATTGATGCCTAAAGTTAAAAAGTGTATATACATTTTTACTTTATATACCTTATCTATTATATGAGCTTTAATTATATGATATAGAAAACTAATGGGAAAACAACCCCAATTTTTGATGTTTCTCTTATACTTTATTATTCTTTTTCACACAAAAACAAGATAAATGAGTACTACTGCAATAAAAAACAAAACTTTTTCTCAACACAAAAAGTAAAAATCCTGGCTCTAGAAAGAAAAAAGAATCTCAATAATTTTGTCTATGAAGTTAGATTCGTATTCTCTTTTATTTATTTTATATGAACGTGTGAATTTATATAGTATGATTTTTTAGAAAGCTAATTATATGTTGAAGTTTACTAATATATTTCTACCCTCAAGATATATTACTACATCTACCTCTGCCAAATCTAATATTTTCTAATTTAAAATAAGAAGTCATTTGTGGTTTTATACTCTTTCCACTATACTCAGTTATATTTATTAAATGTATTTTATTTATATTTGGTTGTCTTCTGTTCTTGTACAAATAAGCATAATATCTTCTGGATAACATGAGGTAAAAATATTACAGAAGAACAAAACAGAATTCTTAAATTCATTGAAGAAATTATAGTCATCCATCTTGATGTTATTAATAATTATTTTATACCCTATAGTATTTCCCAGTAGTCTATTCATGTAAGATAGATGGTAATTTGGTTCTTCTTGTTCATTCAGACTTTAAATAACTCACAGTCTTTTCTTGTATATAGTCTTAATTAAATCAGCATCACTACTGTATTGACAGATCTATAAGGGTAATCAAGATAGAAAAATAGGTTCTAATATAATAATCTTAAACTCTCCATAATTAAAATAGACTTTTAAAGGTATAAGAAAATAATTATTATTACCGTTTAAGTTTGCTTTATTCTTAATCAGTAATTTAGCAAGTATGTCTCCAATTTTATAACTGGAAAAAAAGGTACAAAATTTTTTAATTATTATATATGTGTTCTAGTTAATATGATACATTCTGTTGTTAAAAGTATCAACATTTTCCATGCGAATTTTTGTAAACCAATATAAAATACCTACAGACAACTATTTTTGTCTTTTTCATTAATAATAATGAGTTATGATTGAGTTCTAGTTCCAGAATAGTTTGTTTGTATAATGTGGTAAAAAGAAATAAGGGACTGTTAGTGTTCAGAAAACCCAAAAATTAAAAGCATAGAAAATACATCAAAGAGGAAGTTTTATATGCAGTTTCCACATTTAAAAAATCTTTTCTGTTTTTTAAAAATGACTGTATGTCAGTACATACTGAATTTAACTCCTCTACCCTTATGTTTTCTAATTCAAATTGTTTCCACAGGTCAGACTGTGGAAACTATAACTACAAGGTTGTGGCTCTATAATAATTTACGCCTGGAAATTGAAAGGCTATCATAATGAAAGCTAAAACTCAAGACTGGAGCCCAATTGCTTGTGATCACATCCTTGTTCTGCCATTTACTTGCTGCATAAATTGGGCCTCAGTTTCCCGTTTTTGAAATTTGGGTAATAGCACATAGAGTTTAAGTAAGAAATAAATTCATGAACTATTAAAACCGTGCAATTTCTAGAATGGAGTAGTATTCACCTTTTTAAGTTAGGTTATGTTTATTTTATTTTTTTCTGAAATATCTTTGAAATAGTAATGAAAAAGAACAACTGTCCTTTAAGATGATAAAGGATACAGTATACAGCATATTAAAACTGAGTTTTATCTTTAAAGAAAAATTCTAAGATAGTATTGCTGTTTTTTCAACGCTACTCAAAGTCTCTGTTCTTTTTAAGATAGATTATACTACAATTATTTTTTTTCTCTAGTGAAAATACTGTTACTTGTTTAATTAATTAAATTGCTCTTATTTCCCTTTGAGAAGAAAAGTAGGGCTAATAGGTTTACAACATATGCTTTTTTTTATTTGCATATTACAAGATGCAAGTTTGACATTTTTTACATATGGTATTTTAAATATGAAGCAAATGTAAAGATATCATAAGTAGATTATTAAAGCAATATTTTTAAATTTAACAAAAACAGAGTTGGAGTCAGTTGGTTTAAACAGTTCTAAGTTGTTGATAATAACTTTTTCAGTCACTTCAAGATTCAACAAAATGGTTTTATTAATGAGTTAATGGTGCTAAAAACTAAATTTCAGCCTTATTTTTTGGTTCTGAGTTTTTACTCTCCTGGGATTCTCCTCAAATTTTAGGAAAAGATAAAAGGAGTGATTTCAGAAATATTCGCTTTATTGACAATTATTTATGTACTGATAAATTTAAAATTATAAATCAAAATAGATAACAAATGAAAAATAGGTAACTATAGCACCTTGGTTATAGTAATAGAAAAACACAAATAAAACTCCCTTATCTCATTTTAAATTCATGACCACATGATCTCAAATAAGCCTTTTTTACTCTTTAGCTTTTTTTACTCTTTAGATGACTGCAATCAGAGCATTGACTAAGTGCATTCTTATCTAGAGGCTTGACTAGAGACAATCCTCTTTTAAATTCGTCCAGGTTAATGGCAGCATTGCATTCCTTGTAGCTGTATATAAGAAACTGTCTTCTTACAGGCTCTAGGCAAGAAGCAGCCCTCGGATTCTAGAGGCTGCCCAAGTTCCCTGCCATGTGAACTCTCAATATAGGCATTTAACAGCATGGCTACTTCTTGCAATGCCAGTAGGAGATCTCCTTACAGTGTGTTGCTAGCAAGATGCAGTCTTATATGTTGAACCCAGTCACAGAGGCGACTTTTCACCTCCTTTGCCATGTAGTATAACTTAATCACAGTAATGACATTCCATTCCTTGCCATATTCTCTTGATTAGAATCAAGTCAAAATTTACACCCACACTCAAAAGAAGGGTATCATACAAGGTGTTACGAGGAGCAGAGGTCATGGGGCCATCTAAGACTTGTTCCTACCACAACTCCCCATTATCTATTGCTCCTTCCTCACTCCCAGATTTTGACCTTAATTATTCTTTCTTTACTGAGAAAAATGAAGCAATGAAAAAAACTAAAAACTTTATAAAGTTGATATAAACTTTATATCAACATATGTACTTCATCAGCCAGCATTTATAGCCACATATTCTACCTTCTCACCTGTTACCACAGATGAACTTGCCCTGCTCTGACCGAAAACTAGTAATTTCAGTTGCACATTATACCTCATCCTTTTCCTTTCACTCAAAGACATCTCTTCAGCAGTTCTAGTTTCTCTGTCTTTTATCTGTCAAGTTTTTTATCTCTGTGGGATCATTCCCATTAGCATACATATGTTTGTTTTTTTTCTCCCGACTTAAAAGATAACAAAAACTTTTAATCTCACTTATTCCACTAATTAATGCCTTATTTTTTTACACTCCTTTGTAGCAAAACTCACAAAAGTATTGTCTCTGCCCTCTTCCAATTTCTGTCTTCCCATTATTTCTTAAATCTACTCTGGTCAGGTTTTTGCCTCCACCATTCCATTAGAACTGTTTTTCCCAGGATATCAATGATGATCATATTGCTAATTAGTTGTCTGTTCTTAATCCACATGTTATTTGACCTATTAACTGTATTTGTCATAATTTATCACTTGCACTTCCTTGGTGTCCTTTTTTTACTTTGCTTTCAGGATACTACACACTCTTGATACAGGAAAAATCCTGTATCATGCTATATGCTTCATCTCAGAATCCTTTGCTAGTTCCTCCCCTCATCTCACTTGATGTTGGAGTGCTCCAAGCTTTAATATTTGAGACTTCTGGATTTATACTTTTCTTTGTCTTCATTTTGCACCACGGCCTTTATATACTGACATCTGCAAAATTTACATCTCCAGTGAGAGACAGGTTTGCTATGAACTAATGAATCTTATACCTTAGGGTTTCTCACCTGCACTGGCTTATTACAAGACCCTGTGCTTAATTTTAGGTTCATAATTTTGAATGTACTCCCCTAAGATGTCCGCTAATAGTGTGTAATAGTCAGTCCCCACATAACTAGGGTTTACAAGTGGAAAAGGTAATGAATGTGGCCCTTTCCACTTTCATTTAATTTTCTACCACTTCCCTCCTCATTCACTCTGTTGCAGCTAAATTGACCTGTTTGCCTTCCCTTGCAAACATTAGGTATGCCTCAGTATTTTGCTCTTTTTTTTCTTTCAGCATGAAATTCTCTTATTTCAGAGTTCTACTTGGCTAACATCTCCATAGCTTCAAGTCTTTGTTCAGAATTCACCTCCTCAGTAAGGTTCAGTTGATCACCCTATTTAATATTGCAACCTGACCTCCCCTTATCTCAGTACTCCTGGTAACTTTTATTTTGCTACATTTTTTCCATTGCCTCCTAAAATACTATATACTTTACTTATTATCATATTTATTATGTATTGTCCATCTTACTTTCTTAGAAAGGAAGTTACATGAGAACAGGGATCTTTGTTTTATTCTCTAATGTATCAGAAGCACTGACCTGGAGCATAATAGGTACTCAATAAATATTTGTTGAATGACTAATATTATTGGAAGAATAGGCTTACAGTTTGTATGCTTAAACTCATATTTTTATTTTTGAAAATCCTTTCAAATGAAATTTTGCACAGAAGTTCTCTAAAAATGTAAACCAACTAGAAAAAAATAATTTTGATTGAATCAATAGAGTATGTTACTGGGACATGGCCTTCTTTGTTATACTTCTATTTTACTTCTTGTAGTACTCAGAGTACATTTTTAAGACCAGTCAGGCTCTTGTCAAGTATCATTATAATTATCCAACAGAATATTGAAATTAATTTTCATTTTCTTCAGTGTATGTGTGTGAGATGTGTGTGTTGTGTGTGTCTATGTGTGATGTCAGGATATTTTCCTTTAGACATGTATTTAAGAAAGATCTAGAAAAATAGTGAAATTCAAATGCTCTTTTTAAATGAACTGATTGACTTTATTATGTGCATTAGATTTTATGTACTTTACTTACCATTAGGGTATACCTTATAAAATTCTTGCTACTTGGGTACAATTTCTTATGGTTAAACTTAGTATACATTGTATACACATTAAGATCTCCCAAAATTTCCAAGAATAAAATGAATTAAAAAAACACAGAATCCATATTAAGATAACTTGCAATTTTTATATAAGGACATAAAACATTCCCTTAATAAATAGATTTAGATCAACTTTAGAAGGGAAGATGTAATATCATAAAAATATCAGTCCCTTTCAAATAAAATGTAATTTATTGTATTTTCATTTTCTTCCAAATTTTTTTGCAAGAGAGAAACAAGACAAAAAATTTCATATTCATACAAAAAATAAGTGCCTGAGAATTATGATATGATTGATAAAAGGATAATATTTGTGTGGGATGATGTATTTCATTCAGTATTAAAGTTTATTGTAAAGCTGTCATAATAAAAGCATGTGATAGTAACAGACAGATATAATGGTCACTGAAATGTAATATAGATTTCAGAAGTAAATCCACATTTATATGGGAACTTACTATATTTTATCATACACTAAAAATGGTAGTATAACTTAACGAATTAAGACAACTGTGATCTCAATCCATAATTCCAGGCTTTAAATCAAATCTTTGCCACTTCCTAATTTTCTGATATGAGGAAACATCCTTAACTTTGCCATGTGTGTTTTCTCACTGTAAAATGTGAATAACAACAGTGCTTACTTCATAGAGTTGTCATGTTTCTTAAATGAATAAATACATGAGAAGCATTTAGAACACTGACTAGTGCAGAATAATATTTTTGTCATTTAAATTCATTTTATGAAATGATGTTTTTATCTAATAAATGGTGCTGGCATACTTGACTGTCCACCTGAAAGAAAATAAATTTTTACCTTCACCCTATACAGTATATGAAAATAAATCTCAGTGTATTCAAGATTGAAACTGTATGACGAGTTGATGAAGTTATAATGTGTGAAATCAAGTTGAGGATGACTTACTTAAGGGAGAAGAAAACCCAAAACATAAAGGAATAGGTTAAAATATTTGAGTACGTAAATATTTTATTTTTTGATATATCAGAATACACCATTAATAAGCCGAAGATAACAGTATCTTTGGAAAAACTGTTTTAAACAGATATGACAATGAATTAGTAAATCTATAGAGAACTCAACTGATATGAAAAAAGGAAAAAATAAGTAAAGATTATATGAATCAACATCATGAGATTATAATTTTTTTAGCAGATAGACAAAATTTTGTGGGTATATATAATACACATATATCACGAATGCAAAAATTTTTATTTTTATTATTTTTGAGGTGATCCAACCTTTGGTTGACCTCACAGATTGCAAGGACCTTGTCATCTTACAATCCCTTATATTTTATTTTATTTTTTTTATTTTTTATACCTACAGCACCTGGTCTTCCTGTGTTGTCTCCCGTCCAAGTACTAATCAGGCCCAACTCTGCTTAGCTTCTGAGATTAGATGAGATCGAGCTTGTTCAGGGTAGCATGGCCATAGACACAAATGCAAAAATTAATCTGTATGTGTTTCTAAAGTGCTGGCAAAGATATAAGAAATAACCATTCTTATACAATGTTGATGTAAGAAATGCTATAACATAACTTCTGAGAATCTATCTAGTAAAACTTAATGCACCAACACATAAGAATGTAGAGACAAGGTTGTATATTGCAGTGTTATTTAGAGGGGTGAAAGTTGGAAAACAACCTGACCTCTAACAGGAGCGTGGCTGAATAAATTATGGTATGCAGAATATTATGCAGTGAAGCTATTAAAAGTAATGAGTTAGAGCCACATAAATTAGCCTAGAATAGTGTTTGCAATATATTAACTTAAGAAAATTAAGTTGCTAACAAATGGCCTTATTTTTAATAGTCAAAAAACATCTTGTGCTCATATATCATCAGGGTGATGGCAAGGAGTATGAACTTCATTAACTTTTTTTTTAATATGTATTTTTTAATGTTAACTAAAAAACTATAAAACAAGATAGAAAAAATAATGACTTCAGTTGTGCTATATGCCATGTTCTAAGGAATATAAAGTGAGAATTTCCCAAAGGACTGGGAAAGATTGGACTGTCTTTGATATTATATATCTGAACAGCTTGACTCTCATTTTGTAGTTGTAAGATGCTTTATTAAGGAGAATCAAAAAGGATCAAAAGAGAGAGGCTTCAAGCCTACAAGTAGCACTTATTAATAGGCAAAGGAAATGGCAGTTATTTCATATTTTAAAATTATACAAAATTAAATGGTGTGTAATATTTGTAAAATTTTTTTCTACATTTTTCTTAATATATCAATAGTTCTCAATCCTAGCTTCACATTAGAATTACCTATGGAGATTCTTATTTAATAAGTCTAGGATGAGATTAGGCATCTGTATTAGAGAAATGTTTCCTGAAGCCTTTTAAGATGTGGTGGGAAACAAAGTTTACTTTATGAAAAGTGCACATTATTAAAGGTTTACTAATTAATACAGTTTAAATCTGTGAAGGTATTGTACAAAGGATGATTATATTTTCAGATAGCATTACTAATCTTTTGACTATTATCAAATACAGTTAGAAGTTCCTTAATCTTGGAGATCTTTATGTGCAGATTACATTAGTATTTGTTAAGATTGTTTAGCAATAACCTTGCCAAAAATTGTGAGAAAGTGTTAAATGAGTGCTTTCTAACCATATTCATTCGATTGCAAACATCTAAGTTTGTTAATGTGCTGTGCTTGTAGATGGTGTGACCTTCATACCCAGTGACTGGAATCAAAGGATCTCCCTAAGGGCAAGTTAAGAATTACAGCTGAAAGCAGCATACCATTAATATGTTCAGGTTAGAATTATAACACACCATTTGGTGAATACCAGGTTTTATGATCTTAAAAATCCCTTTTAAAGGTATGATTTTATATGAAGATATGTTTATGGAAAGCCTGGGACTTTTCAAGTTTCAGTTGAAGAAAGCAGTACACTGCAGGGGAAAGGAGATTATGAAATAGTCGTTCTGTAATGTTACTTATTTTAAACCCCAAATATAGCTCAGGCATTTGGTAAAAATGCATAGAATGCCATGTCTAGTTTTGGCTGTTAAGTAGTCAGATTTGCAATGCTCTTTGTCTTTTTGAACTACTTAGTAGGTAAAGGTGGTTGGTTTGTTTCATCAACGTTCTCCCTTTAATCAATAGCTGTGGTAGTTCTTAGAAAGAGCATAATTCTCAAGACAGAACATTATACCTGCTTTTATATAACCAAAGCACTTAATGCCTGTTTACTCCAAAACACTTACTAGTTGCCTTGCTCAGTGCATGTATATAGTTCAATAGAATTGTTTTCACTTTTCAAATAAAGCCATATGAAATGGAAAGTATCTAAAGTAAGAAAAATTGGGTAGTTATCAAGTTTATTTTCAAAATTTTTATTTGCTTTTAAAAACACTTAGAAATAGGAATGTCTTTGCATATTTGCTCGATTAGAGAGTTTGATTCCTGCTCACTGTAGAGGAGTTTGATTCCTGCTCACTGTAGAATAAACAATTGTTTCTTCTTGTTGGTTTTTGTAATTTTTTGTCTTTGATTCAGGAATATTCCAGGAGATAATAAATTTATCTTTTTCATCTTTTTTTCTGAACCTAATACTTTATAATTCATTTTATTAGTCTTTGATTTAGCTATTTTTTCTTCAATTAGATAATACAGTCCTTAAATTACTCTTTAAAAATATTTTTGAAAAAGTAAACATTCTATTTCATTGACATTTTCATGTAAGCTTCAGGAGAGTGAGAGCTTACCTTTCTTATTTACCTCTGTATTCCCAATATCAGAAGCAGTACCTAGTACCTGGAGGGTACTCAATAAATATTTATGCAGTGAATGCCAGAAATGTACTAAATTTATTTGAAATGAATTGTTTATTCTGATTTTGCAGGATTTATGTATTCAGCAGCCTAATTTTGGGATTTTTTTTTTCATTTCCTTTTGTTATATGGCTTTTAAGAAACTAAAATAATTTATATGATAAGAATAAAAAGCTCATTTGAAATTCAGTCTCTATTATTTTCTTTCAGTTTTACTTGCATATAATTTTACACCATTTAACATCTACATATTTTATATATATATTTAAATTTTGCATTGATATTTTCCACATTCCATAAATTTTTTAATATCTATTTTAGAATTTATAATTTTGTATTTTAATAATTTTTTATAGCATGTACAGTGTTCTGTGTATGTAATCATCCTAGGATGATTTCTCAGAAGGATTACAAGAAAATAAGTTAAAGATGCTAGGATGATTTCTCAGAAGGATTACAAGAAAATAAGTTAAAGATTATGTTCTTTTTATAACTTAGTGTATACTACAATGTGATTTCAAAAAACAATATATACTGCCACAAATATTCTTTAAAAGAGATGAATAGTTAAGCCATTCTTTCATCTACATATGGTTTGCTTTTTTTTTTAGTGATTAATTTTGCTGCTCTACTTTGAAGATCTTTCATTATTTTAGAAGTTAAACATTTTCTTGTTCTACACAGTGCTTTACTATTCACTATTTAATGAATTGTTTGTTCATATTACCTGCCTCTAGATTACTTTATCCATTCTTGTGGTTTTAAATACTATCTCTGTGTTAGCTCAAATTTCTCCCTTTCTTCAAACCCATAGTCAGTCACTTACTTGACATCCTCACTTGGATGTCTCATAGGCATTTCAAACTTAAAATATCCAAAATAGAATTCTTGATTCTCTCATTATATTTCACCCCTTTCTCATCATCCACTTCAATGAACACATCTCCTACTTTCATAGCTATTTTTCATTTTTATGCTGATGTTTCTATCTTTAAAATATTAAATTGAAAACATTAATTTTCATGTAAAAATCTCAAATACTTTAAATATAATTTTTCACTAATCAGAATTAAGAACTCTGAACATGTATCTTATTATATATGCCCTGAAAGAGCTAAGAAGAGAGGATTTAAAATAATAATAATAATAATAATAATAATAATAATAAAACTTTTTTGATAATTTAATACATGGATGATGACAAATAGGACTTCTAGAAATTTAACCTCAATTTAGTAAAACCTGGTTTATGAAGCATTTAGAAAACAGTACTCCAAATTATTTTCTTTTTGTAAATAATAGTCTGCCCTGTAATAGTTTATCATTTACAACCCTTATGGTTTCTTCATAATTACTTGACTTCTAGTAGTTTTATTTTTTTGATATAGTGATGTCTCGTGTCCTTATCATCTCAATATAAGAGGAATGGTTTGAAGTGGTTTTTTTTCTTCTTACATATGAAGAATAGATTTTTCCTATTTTTCTTATTCCTAATTGAATCCCTCTGGAATGCAATACAATATATCTTTAAAATATGCAGAAGCCATCAAAAGAAAAAAACTTTGAATAATGCTTCAAGAGACAAAGTGAAAAAATGTTTTAAAAAAATGTTAAACTATTTGCCTGTAGAATTTCATGAGGATTATCATTTATTTTTTATTTTCTTTCAGAGACATAAAAAAGGAGGTATACTGTCATTCTCTGTCATATTTTGAAGCCAGAGGGAAAAATAAGTGTAGCCCTTTTGGAAAAAATATAAAATGAAGTCCAATGTTCACAAAACTTTTAAAGTCAATTATTTTGAGGTAAAGACTCAATTGCTTGATGTAAGAAAAGGAATGGGAGATAATTGCACCAGTCGTGAGTGTGATAATGATTCAGTAGACACTCATTTGAACCATCTTATTAATTGATTCAGTTCATCACTTAATCGAGTAAACACTGATTTATTTGTATTTTAAACTTTTAAATTAACCTGACCACATCTTTTATGGCTAACGAATCCTAGCTGCAAGCTTAGTGAGTAAGAAACTCCAAAATAATGTAGGAAAAATATAATACATCAATGAAAATTAATTTTTTGTAATATTGACTATTTAAATGATCATAAATCTGTTATTGACTTAAGTCATTTTGTAAGAGTAAAACATCTCTACATTTATCTTCTTTATGTCAGTCTGATTGCAGTGTAATCATTGAATTTTATATTTTAGAAATGATAAAAGATTTTTTTTTGTTTTAAGAATTCAAAATTGTATTTTACACATGGCCATGATGGAATCTTTCAAACAGTTTACTATTTGGTTATTATACAAATCTATATTTTATTTTTTGGCTTTATTTTTTAAACCATTATTCAATTGATAATTTCAACCAATTACAGATAGGAAATGAAAATTAAATAAGATACAAGTATTCAGGAAAATAAAATTGTTAAGAGAGATCAATATCTGTTGCACTCTAATATAAGCCAGCATAGCATAAGTAACATAATAAGAAAATTAGAAAGGTATTCTGACACTTCTGGTTTTAGACTTAGGGAACCAAGTCTAAGTTGACATGTATATTGTACTTGAACTGCTCTTGCAAGACAGAAGATTTCAGAAGTCAAAAATGTATGAACTTTAAGAGGAAGAACAGTGTGGGAATAGAGGTAACATTTCAGTCAATTTAAATAAATAAACAAAGGAAAAATGACTAGTGTAGACTATGTTTAGGAACTAGCAGGTAAAGTTTGAATTCAGCTTAGGATACTAGTCCTAGAAGATGAAGCTCAGAAGACAAGTTGAGGACATGGTATGGAGCATTTGACATGTCAACATAGGGAGTCTAGATAATTTCACTAGGTAATTTAAGGGGAGTGTCACTAAAGGCTGTTGAGTAGAGTTTTTTCATAATGCTAAAATAAAAACTCATCCACAATCTTATCAAGTTGTCTGATTTTATAGATATGAAACTGAAGGGATTTGATACAGGTCACACAGCAGAGCAAGCCTATATCTCCTAACTGCCAATACTAGATTCTTGTTATTATATCACACGTTGCTCTTGATAGGATAAAATAGTCGAATTGAGCAAGAAGCATTTCAGAGAGGAAAGAGATCGACACTGCAAAACAGGGTATAGAAATCTAGGGAGCAAAAGAAGGCACAGATAGCTCCCAGGTTTAAAACCTGGTGCTGGCAGTGGATGAGGGTAAGGATATATGAGATAAAACAGCATGTTATTTTATGATAGATACTAGACATGCTTAAGAAGACTGTACTGCCTTTGATTTAGTTATCAAAAGCAAGGAGATTGAACAGACTAGTAGAAGAGCTGCCTTTTTATTCTTCCTGGATACTTGTATTCATATAACTCTGTGTACATATGTTGTCAGACCAGTTATGTATATAAAATCTGTAATCAAGACAGACACTTTTTTTCCAATTTACTTTGGTCAATAGTTAATATAGATCTCTAAAAATGACACGAGAATTTCCATTGGATACCACTAAATGGTACCTCATTAGCCTGAAGTGTAATACATTAGGGAAATGAATGAGATTTCCCGTTAGATCATAAAGGGTATATCTTAGTAGAAGGTAAATTAAATAATCCACTTGTGTCTCTTTACCAGAGCTATGGCATCTTGACTTTTAGAGCATCAAGATATACAAGTGTCATTTCTTTTGAATAGGCAAATAATACATGACATAATAAAAACATAAAAATATTTTTAAAGATACTTTTTGGTCAATTATAGATTATAGAAATACATCTCAAAGTGCTTTAAACAAAAAAGGGAGTTAATATTGATTCTGTCCTGGCTTTAGACATGGTTAAATTTAGATGCCAAAATTCTGTCAGAAAACTCTCTCAATTCTGGAGTCTCTTTTTAATCTAGGTTAATGTTATTTTCAGTCATATTCTTTCCCTTTCCATGTGGTGACAAGATAGTCACTAGTAATATCAGGCTTCTGTTCTAGTAGATTAGAAACACAAGTTTCTAACAGTTTCACCAGATTTTCACACTAACTCTTACTGGACCATCCTGTGTTATGTACTCAATCCCAAATTTGCAGCTAGCTAAATGAATGAATGAAATAACAGTCACCTACTATTGATAGCAATTGCTTTATAAATGCAAGGCCATACATATGTAGATTATATTATGGCAGCCCTAGTAAAATAGTCCATACTATTAATTGAGATATTTTTAAGTTATAGTCGTACTTTGTTTGCATTTATTTTGAGGCATGGCTTTCTGAAATAGTTCAGTAATTTTCCTGCCATGATGATAAAAAATTTGATGCCTACAAACACTCTCATACTTTGATAAGACCATAATGAGTTGGAGTTCTGATTTGGCATGGATTAAATTTGTCTTAATATTTATTTTTAATCAGAAACATCAATATTAAAACCTAAGTATTAAAAAAATACTTTTAAAAAAAATACTTTTCATAAGATCGCACAGAGGTTCTCTTTTCATAGTAGCAGATCATCACTACTGAAATGGGTTTAAGTTTAACAGGAACTTTGCAGCACAGAGATAACAGAGCAAGCTTGTGCAAATGTCTGATAGTAAAGAATAGGATACTGAAAGTACAGAAATGTGAAAGACATTTAGATAAATCTGATCATCATCTCTCAAACCCCCCCTCCTTCCAGTTAGGCTTTGTGTCTTCTTTGTATCCTTTATATACTTCTGTACCAGCACTTTTAAGACTTTCCTCCACTGATACATTTATACATGTTTTCTACAACTAATCTGGAAGTTCCTTAAAGGCAGGAACAGTGTCATATGTATATCCTTTTTCTCAAGCTCCCAACACTGGAGGGTCTGGGCCACTCAGTAAACATTCCAGGAAAGATTGGCTGGATTGTAGCAAATGTAGGTTGTAGCTTTGAAGGAAAAACTGATTTGTAACTGTCAAGAACGTACCTGATTTAGTTGATACATATTAAATCAAGTACTTTGTATGCTGTTTAAGACCTAGTTATTTTTCTTCTCAATTTTTTAGAAATAAGAATACATATTTTGTGTCAGTGTGTTCACAGACTTCACCAATGAAAATGAAGCCATACATATGATTAAAATTTGCTATTTATAATTTCAATGGGGGATGCACTGTCAACATGCAGACTTTTCCTTTAGTAAATGCTCGGTTCCTATATCTAAGTAGTAAGTAAATAAGCCATCTTATATAAGGCTTTACTCTCTTTTTCTCCCTCAACTAACCTCCCTTCCCAGTATTTAATTATCTGCCATCTCCAGGCTTCCACACTGGTGTCTTACTTCTTGACTCTGACCTAACACATAAAATGATATGCAAATGGATTGATTTTTCTTTTTGTTTCGCCATCTTCTTAGAGGGTCTGTTGCCTGTCTGTCCATATTAGATTACTATGAAGTGTGCAAATAGACATGGAAATGTTTTTAAATTCTTCAAGGAAAAAAGATAGTGTCAAAAATACAAAACGAGTGTGACATATTCCTTGGCTAGGCTATTAAATATTTATATTTATTAAATTTAGGATTTAATAACTACATTTATGTATATTTCAATTTAATCTCTAAGATGAGTGATCTTTTGCAGAGTTATTACTATCTAAAGTTAGGAAATACTACATATTATAATGTTAATGTACAATAATTAATATCTTCTCTTAAATCATAACACACCTTTAGTTATATGTCAGCAAATGCCAGTCATACTAACAAAATTTGGGAGCCACATCAGTATTGATAAAACAACAGTCATAACTGACAATATTTTATATAACATTATTTCTAATAGTTAAAACTAGAATCCAAGGAATAGTACTTACTATATAAATACATCTTTGATATTAAGATAGATGATGTGGTGTAAGTCTTTGCAAAGACACGGATATTTTTAAGAGGTTTACTTTTATGAAAAGTCCACACCATTTCTGAACTATATATTATTTCAAATTTTTTTAATATTGAAAAGAAGGAAAAATTATTAAAGAGAAATAAAAAAGATGGGTAATGGCAATTATGTAAATATTAGGCACAGGTTTGCAAGTTCTTTTGGAAGGATAGAACTAGTCCTAGAGTTAAAAAAAAAAAGGTGTGGATGCAGTAAATATAGTATGAGATTAGTGTGCAGTGTAGTAGAAATTATCTCATATCTCATAGAAGCTGAAAGTGATTTAGAGTGGATGTTTTAAAATTATATATTTCATTACTTTTTATTCACAGTCTATAGGATAGTTTCCATAATTAACCTTTTATGCACTATTCTTGTAGGTTATAATCAAAAGACATTTATTGAGCAAAACAACAGTGATATTAGAATTTAAAATAATTTAAGAGCAGCTTTTTTGAAACTCTTGGTTGATATATTTTTCTTCCTAAAAATCATTTTAAAAATACTATAGTTTTCCAGTAGATAAATGTTTTCAATGATATTGTATTGCAAAATTGTTCTGATTTTAAAAAGAAATATTTATAAAATATAATCATTTAACTTTCAGATATTTAAATTCTTAAAAGTAAATTTTTTAATATTTCATGTGTACAGGATAAAATAAAGATATTCAAATTAATCTTTATAGTTGATATAAGATGTAATCATGGTTTAGCTTTTGAATTATAACACTTTCATTTACTCAAGCATTTCAGACAAACAATTTTCTACAAAACGTCTATGAACAAAGTTAACACATTAAAAAGGTATTTCTCAGTCTACTTGGAATGGATTTAATCAGTGGGAATATGAGGGATTTATATGACATTCCTAAGAAATATTTCTAGAAAATTAAGATTTTTTTCGAGAAAATGAAATGATTATATAGACAAATCAGACTGAAACAAAACTCTACTGTGACTATAAATTACATGTGTGTAAAGAAAAGTACATATGTATGTGTGTGTATGCATGTGCATAATACACGCAAATATATTTATGAGTTTACCCAGTCTAGAATTTGAATTTATACTTTCATCATTTGCTGCCTTTAAGAGCATTTTGCCAAAAATGCATGGCTCTATTTCTTTAAAATATTCCTTGCCCAAATCTATGTTTTAGAGGTAGCAGGATAATACTTGCTAAAAGTTAGCTAATTAAATATCTCATAGACTGTCTCAGCTAAATTCCTGCTCAAAATCAACAGATGATTTCAGCTTGTCCATTTTAATGTCTACAATAAGGAATGCAATTGCTTCAGTGCTTTGTCAGTGACACACGACACTGTTTTTCATCTACCCAGTGAGTCGTAAAACAGTGTTATATGTATCTTTGTGCTACCAAAGTACAATTTTAAATGTTACTATCTATATATTCATTTTAGAGGTTATGGAAGATCCATACTCATTTTATACTTTATCTTATAATAGATTTGATTGTGATTAAATAAATCAAAATATACTGGGTTTTGTGGCTGGCTATTTCAATACAAATTGGCTATAATACCTGTATTTTATATGGGTACATTGAATTGTTATAAGTACACGTGTGACTGCAGTAATTTTTCAGTAACCTTTGGTAATTTGGTTGTAAGCCCTATTCTTAAAAATGTAGCTGTGACTGCCAAAAAGAGAATTACCTAGCTAATCAAAATAGTCATTTTACAACCTTAGATAGAATATCTAGGTAATATTCTCAAATAGCCTTAACCTACTTGGAATTTTTATATTATTATTTTTAAATATTTTTCTTTTTATAAGATTATATGTGTATATCAGTTTAGTTGAAAACTAAAATACTATTATTTGATTGATCCCCATGTCTGAAAACATGTCATGAAACAAAGTGTTGAATAAAAAAATTA